>JAEIIU010055592.1:0-11790 GCA_018874675.1 Drosophila baimaii | reverse complement strand
GAGTCGCTCTCCCTCTGTTTGCCTTTTGTTTTAGCCGCCTCGCAAAGTTTTCGCTGCATAAACAGCATCAAATGGCTAGACTTTAATGTTTTCTCAAACGCATCCACTCAAAACCGTTTCAGCAGGGCCGCCGCTTTGATCTTTTTTTATTTTTTCACTCTTCTATACCTTGTAGTTGTTGGATGAAAAGGGGATATAGCATTCTTCGGGGTGATTATTAATGCAGGAAGTCTAGGATATAGATAGATGATGAAGTGTAGATGATGATGTATGGCATCTGTAGCCTAAAGCTCCTTTATCATTCATGTAAGGTATTTATAAAGATGTAGATATATTTATTTAAAATATTATTTATTTACTTATACATTTTTAAGCCCTATAATTATTTTAAATACTTTATTTTAATACCAATCAAAAGTTAGCTTAAATTTATATTTTGTTAATTAAAGAAAATGCCAAACAATGTAAATAATGAAATACAAACTTTTTTTGTTTTATAAGCCCCTAAAAATATGCTATTATTTCTAGAGATAATTTCCTGGGTATCCACCAGTTGAATCCTCATTTTTATTAAATAATTCCTTCTGATTTTTTCCCAGAGCTATGAATTTCCGTTGAAAATATGTTCAAGAGGTTCTGCCTTCTGTCTACTGACTCCGACAAGTTAAAGGGAAACTAAGTTGCGGTCTCGCCAGCACTTCTCCTTCCTTCCTCCCAAAAAAAAAAGAGACTTGAATATTTATTTTTTAACATTCAACCCGCAGCCATTGACAAGTTCAACCTTTTCAGCTCGCTGCTCCCCCATAAAAGCCTGCTCCTTCCGCCCGTATATATGTATGTATATATACTTAGTGCCATACCTACATCGTATTTATACGATTCCCAGTTAAGTACTCAACTCGGTTGCCAGGAGTAATTAGGGCAGTCCGAGGCATTGGATTGGAGCTCAATTGGCAAAGTCAAGTGTTTTCAGTGGCTGGTCAACAGCTGCTTATCGGTCGGTCAGTCAGTCATCGAGGCAGTACTCGTAATATAATCCCTATATATATACATATATATATATTAAGCTAGTCACAGGCTGTGGTCCCTCGAGGGGCAAGGGCGGAATTTAATAAACGTGTAATGTCGTTATGCAAACTAATTTCATTGGCCCAGTATTTGCTGTTTAAATGAATTTCCATTGTTTGTCGGCTGATAATTTACACTGCCCAACAGGCGTAGGCCCTTTTGCCACCCCCGATGGGGTCTCGACTTCAAGACAATTGAATTGTTCGTTCCTAATTAGAACATGAACTCACACTCTGTCTCTCTCAGATACCATAACTGATATGAGATGCGAATATCACTTAGGCCAGGTCTAGGCCTCGCCAGTTGCCAAGGCAGCCGGCTTTTCGAATCAATCCCAATTCCAATCCCAAATTCAAATCCAAATTCCAATCAGACAGTCTCGATGGCATCCCAACACATTAGCAAACAATTTTCAACGATTTTCTCCGAGTGCTCTAAACTTGGATAATTCTGGCATTTGCATATATGGGAGGAGGTTAATGCCAAAGTTTACTCTGCGGAGGAGTCCTGGTCTTTAAAATTAATAATACATGCCAACATTAAGTCAAAGTGGCTGCCTAACAGGGGTGGCTGCTTTGCTGTACTGTTCCCAGTTAACAGGGGAAGCCTAACTGGGGTTGATTCTGCCTTAACAGCCCATGGAGGGTGAACATTTCGCTGTCTGTTAGGGGTTTTGTGGAAGGTATGCTGTTACAGGGGTAAGCAACAGAGCTGTTAGCTGGGGAGGGGGTGGAAATATTATAGCAAACGATAACAGCTCTGTAGAATTTTGTTAAGGGATGTTGGCTTGGAATGTTAAGTGAACTAAGGCCTGCTAAGGTTTTTTTTTTAAGAAAATTAATATAATAAAAATAATAATAATAATATAATATCAACGATTTCAAGCTCTCAAGTTTTAAAATATTATTTTTAATGTAGTAAAAATATATAATTTCTTTTAAAAGCCTAATAAAACAAAAAGCCGAACCTTTTGAGTATTTATTAACTCTGTAGATATGAAACTTTAACTTCAAACTTCAAACTTTAACTTCCGTCTACAAAATTACCCTTATCTCAGTAATTATTTTAATATTTCCAAAAGGAATAGCCATTATTAGCCAGACCCTTAACTGCAGTATCACTCACGAATACAGCCACATCCCCGAGTCCGGCAAGAAATTCAAAATCAAAATCAAAATCTGTCGCAGAGCACAATGCCAATGGGCCGCAATTCAATTGTGCGACATAATTGGAATATTAAATGTTTACAAAATGCAATATACAAATGCGTTTGGGGCTAGGGGGACTGGGGGGAATCAAGGAGAGGCATCCGTAACATGGCTACAATTTGCACTTAAATGCACACGCAGTGGGCATAAATCAAATGGCAATAATAACAACAAGGGGTGGGCGGAAGGGGTAGGCGTCCCGTAGAAATCGGGGAAAATATGGCAGTTTTGGGTGGGGGGGGGGATGATGGACTGATATGGAGACAATGCCGCTGCTGCTCCTGCTGCTCCTGCTGCTCCTCGGATGCTCTCCTGTGTGCTGTTTAGTGGCCTGTTCCGGGTGATTTGCATTCGACAACAATGACAGCATTTCTATACCGATACCGATATACCGATTCCGATTCCGATCCCGATACCCCGCTGTCCTTGTTTCGGTCTGATTAAACCGAACATTATGGACAAGGTCGGTGTGTGTGCGTGGAGTGTGTGTGAATTGAGTGACCAAATGATGTAAAATTGATACCAATTATTTCCCCTGTGCCCATCGATGGTTGTTTCTATTTTGATTGCTGGCCGGGGAATGCGGGGAGTCCCCCTGCGTTGAATTTCAGCTTTCCACCGCTTGAATGTCAACAAATTTCGACCAAGTTTTGCCACCACTTCAAATGGAAAACCGCAACATCAATCCCGTATTCAAATGTATCCCTAACGAGGTAAATACTCATGGCACTAAATTAATTTTCAATGCATTCGACGAGATACTTGATGGCATTTGCAATTGAATATGAGGGGGAATATTTCTGGAGGCAATACAAGATTTTTCCACAATATTATTAATAGTTTTTCTACCCCTTTTAATTGTAAAATTAATCATTAGTTGCTTACTCAAATATTACTTTAAAAATTCCTATAGAATTAAAGGATAAGGAATGTGGCATCCTTTTCTGTTCGCTCGAAATTCCGGCTAGTGGCTATGAAATATAAAAGCCATAATGAACCAGCCACGCCCACCGATGACTGGCAGGAGGGCGCACCACATGTGCAGCTGACAAAAGCACAAGAACATTTGCAGAAAATACGGGAGAATGCGATAGAGGAGCAAAAAAAAAAAAGAGATTCGGAGCCAAGAAAATTGTTTGCACTCAAAACATAAATATGGGGAATATAGAGGAATATATATATAGGAATATAGAGAACCGCTTGTCCGGGGCCTGGGTTTTTAGTTTTTGGCCAGCAGCAGCAGTGTTCTCTTCAAGTGCGGATATTTTATGAATTTTATACGCTGCTTGAACTGCCTTGGTCAACAGTCGCCGTTGCTCATAATGTTCTCTCTTTTGTGTTTATTTTGGACTCGACGAGATTCTTCTTTCTTTCTTTTTTTTTTTGTTTGCGGGACAGTAGTTTCTGTCGCATCGCCCCGGGGGGTTAGTTGGCCGGAATGTGAGTGAACGAACCAACACACACACACAAACAGGGTGCTTACCCCTATTGGAAAATTCCAATAAATAATTATTAATTAAGCGCAACGCTTCACTGCCTCTGCGGTATCCCTGTCAACCGAAGGGACATGCTGCGATTCCGGTAATTGAGGCTTAAATAATCAATTCGCTACTCACTCAATTATTGAGCCCTTCATTATACACACCCTCGAAAGCGAATTAACGCTTTAAACTGACCCAATGTCGAGTGTCTGGGCCCTACTACACACACACATGCGCCGGCTGTTGATATCCTTATTCAACTTGCAAGCCAGCAAAACCGAGTGTATCCTTGTATCCCATGCTCTCATCCCCTCCATGTCCTTTCATCCTGCTGGCCACTCAATGCTTAATGAGCAACAAATGTAATTTATTTATGTACGGCCCGCCAACATTTCAAGTCCTTGGCCAGGGACCTGCGCAGACCGCAAAATGCTTCAAGTTTTCAGCACAATTACCATAAGCACACAGAAGGAGGGGAAGGATACTTCACTTCGGGAAAAATGTGATACAAGGCAGATAAGTTTCAGTTTTTTATTTAAAGGAATTTAATATTAACTGAATATTTTTCTAGGAAACTATAGCGTTTGGCATATATTTATATAAAATGTGAGACTTTGTCGGACCTAAGGTTGCTTTTCTCGCAGTGCTGCCAAAACTAGAGGCTCTAATAGTCAGCGCGGGTAAGAAAGAGAGGCAGCTACTGGCTACAGAAAGAGAGGGCGATAAATTGCTGGCCACTTTTGGCTGAGCATTCTCAATTGCTGGCCGACAGAAGTGTTGATATTTATGGATCATTTGCATACGAGACTTCTCGGGACTCATGCCCGTATGTGTGCCAAAGCTGTGGTAACAATGGCCCAAACGAAAAAAGGCCAGAAAGAAATACCAACTGGCGAGACACTAAAGCATTTGCTGCCACTTCCGCACCAACACACACAAATACACACAAGCACAAGCACACACACACACACACACAACACACACTCACAGACGGCAAGGAGCAGGATGCTTGGAGCTGCTTTTGAAAGTTGTCCAGTTGCGGTAAACATAAATTCTCGTTGACACGTTAATATTGTTCCCTTTTGGTTTTGTGTGTGTGTGTATGAGTGTGTGTTTGAGGGAGAGCTGGTATCCTCCCCCTGATGTTTTTCCTCTTTTCCCCCTCCGCTTTCCCAGCATTACTGCTACTGCAGACTGCAGTCAGCCACTGCTACTACTACTGAAAATGTCCAACAAAAGCTTAAAAACATTTAAAAAGGATTTATAGACATTTGGGGAATATGCTACGAGGCAGCCAGCATTCAAAGCAAGCCATTCCCAGGATCCAGGATCATACTCAACACACAGACAAGTACACACAGGGAAAAGGCACTCAAATAAATTATATAAAAGGTAATTGTAGTTAAATTTAAGTCGGAAATTAACTTATTTTGACAAAAAGTATGGCAATCACTTTTAAATTAAGCCAAGTTTGGATTAAGGAACATTTGATGAATGTATTTACATAATGGAAATTAATATAAGACATATTTTATATACAAACATATTTGTTTTGTAATAATTTGCTGATCAGAAAGTCAGAAAATAATATTTTTTTATAAGAAAATATGATTTATTGCTCCTTTCTAATATCTGAAAATAATATAAGACATATTCTCTACACAAACATATTTATTTTGTAATAATTTGCTCATCATAAAGTCAGAAAGTAATATTTTTTAATCAGAAAACATGATTTATTGTCCCATTCCAACGAATTCTACTTACTTTCAGTTATATTTAATAAGTATTAAATACATAACACACTTTTTTGTACCTACACTAATTTTCCCCCAGTGTAGACTCCCCTACTGGCTGCACGAAAGTCATTTAGCCAGTCAGTTGGCCAAAAACAATAACAATTTTCAAGCTCAAAATCTAATTCATGATTTCATTACCAGGGCAGGGTTGAGTTTGAGAGAGTGGCCAGAAAATCATTTCCTGTTTAGCACTCCATGCCCAGCCGGGCGGTAATTGGCCACGCCCCCCTGTTCCTCCTCTTGAGCCCACCCATGCCGTGTAGTTGTCTTTTTTTACGGCCATCGGCAGCATCACGATAACAATTGAAAGTGTCACGACTATCGATGGAATGAAAAGCCATTAGGGGAAATTACCCAACTTGACTTTGACTTCGGTTCTCGGGTTCGCCGTTAAATGGCACATTAACGGAAAAATTTAGTGGCATCAGGCAGGGAAGGGCTCTCTGAGACAAAGGCCAAATTGTCTATGAAGTCATCAAAGTGCCTGCTAATCACATTGCCGGGCGTTGCTCATACGCACCGTAAGCCAAGCTGTGGGAAAACCGAAGCTCGCTTTGATTCAGTGTAAATTGAATTGGCTTTTGAGGTAGGCCATTAAATTTGATTACAGCTCAGAGTGTATCCCAAGAAACCCGAGCAGAGAGAAAGAGAGAGCAGAGGCAGAAATCCGGTAGCTAAATTTGATTTTATTTATTTTACAGCCAACCGTTGACTTCCACTTTCCTTTCAATACACCTTTGAGCAGGCATATCTAGCCCGGAAAAATGTATTATTTGTTCTCTGAGCCAAGCCAAGTTGGATTATGCATTCAAACATTTCCATTTCCATGTCGTGCATCTGACTGGGCAAATTGTCAAGCCGACATGACAGGCATTGGATTGGAATTTGAAAAGTGCCAGCATTTAAAAAGAATTTGTATATAAATTCGTGTATAAATTTTATACGTGTCTCCCTCCAAGTGCCGTGTTAAATATTCAAAATCTAATTTCGAGCCAGTCGCAAGTTTCCCACTCATTGCCGTCAGTAATTTTTATAAGCTTTTCAGCAGGAACAGGAACAGGAGCGGCAACAGGAGCAGCTCCAAATGCTAAAATCGCTGTCCCCTCAAATCGCATGGCTGTCAGCCAGGGTGACAAGCCGAAAACAAAAATACAAGAAATAAAGCTCAGATATACACATATATATTGTATATATGCGTATTCGCTAAATAAAATGTCAACGGAAGGCCATTTAGAGCGCGAGCTGTAAACTGAGCAAGATTTATGTTTGGGACAACAAATAAAATTTACAATTCCGGCTTTGTCGGTGTGTGTGTGTGTGTTGTTCGTTCACAAATGCAAATCAAAGCAGGAAGCTCCACCTGCTGAGGACCTCGCCTGACATGGGCCATCATATCAAGTCAAAGTCCAGGTTCTGGCTAACATGAAATAGCCATTAAGCCCAGGAAGAACTGCACTCTTTTTGGCCCCGAAAAATATGAGTGACATGTACATAGTGTATCATCGAAGATTGGACAATCGATTTATTCTCCCAGCTAATGGAGAGGTGAGGGAGGTCCTTTTGGCCTTCAGAAAGGTATGGAAGATAAACTCTGTTTTGTGGGATAAGTCAGTTTACCTCGGGCAAGGATTCTGCGGTTATTTACAAGAAAAAATATTATTTAATATTTAACTTATGAGGAGAACAATTTTAAAAATAATTCATAGAATTTAAAAAATAGGAAACTTAAATGCTGAACTATGAAAACGTAACAAATCATAGAGTTATGACAACAACACTCTTCTCTCTATTAAAAGTGACCTCTTTCAGGCAGAGAAAAAATAGATGTTTCTGTCTAATCCTTTGTTTTTGCTTTCCCTTTTTGTACCTACATATATGGGGCATATAGTACACAGCACTCCAGGTATTCACTCCTATCATAGGTCCTTCTTTGTTTGCTCTACAACGTTCTCGTCCCTCCTTCCTCGTTTCTAATTCAATCACAGAGTAAAATATGCCACGCAGTAATGACAGAAGTGCACTTAAGTGTGACCAGCTGCTGGGTCTTCAAGTGTGACCAGCTGACGCTTCCAAGGCTGCCAAGTGTGACCAACTTGATCATAAAAATCTGTAGCAACATTCCCGGATTGATTTGTGGATTCATTATGGGGCAGCAGGAGCTGGAAAACCGCAATGCCAGAGTGTACTCCTTCACTTTGGTAGCTGCGACACATTTTCTATTGTTCAAGTTTTGAGTTTTTTGTGCTCTCTGAACGATTTTCCGCCTCTCCCCCACCTTTTCTCCCCCCACTGCGGTGTTCTACTTTTTGGCTTTTTCCTAGTGTTGAGTTCTTTTCATGGCTCCACTGCCTTTTCTCCATCTTGCTGCTTCTTTTGGGGTTTTTCTTGTTTTTTTTTTTTTTCTTCTTGTGACATAAATTCGAAACTTTTGCAGTTTTTATTGTGCGCCAGACTCGTTGGCAGTAATGGATTTCAAATAGAGTTACTCATGGGTAAAATGCTTCATACTTTGGGGTATTAGCAAATCTGCTAAGACGACGACCCGACCCGACCCGGGACTTTCCAGCTCGTATTAATATGTGTGTGACTTTGCATTGTTTTTCTGTGTTGCATACTTTGCTGCGCCCTAAAAGCCTCAAGTTATTTGTTGCAATGCCCTCCGCTAATGCACATTTTATTGAAATAAATTCCGTGCTCGCGGCACACAGCTCGCTCTCCCAGCTCGCGGCTGTTCCGCTGATCCACTGGCACTTTGGTGTTTTGTGGCTGCTTTTAGCCGATTTTATGGCCCTAATAGGAGCCCGCAGTGGGCCCCGGCGTTGATTTGCTACCCGCCTGCGGTTGCCACAACTCGCCGCTGCCCGGGGGCCAGTTTATAGCCGTGGCTTAACCTACAGTCTTGCTGGCTAGCCCAGCCCAGCCAGGTTCCTCCAGCCTCACCAGCTTCACCACCTTGTCCAGCAGCCCGCACGCTGGCAGCCCACGGCGCTCCACTTAAGAATGCAAATGATATTTACGTTTGCTCGCTTTCTTGCCGGCTTCTGCTTGTGTTTGGAGCAGTGTGCTCCTCCTGCTTAAGTGCAAAGTTAAACGACGCCCAGCAAGTGCAGGCAGCGGGGGAAAGTCCATGGAATACGGGGAGAGCAGACTTGCATTTTTAATTACACTCGGCACATCGGGAGAGATAGGTGCACTGAGCAAAAGAAAAACATTCCCCTAAAGGGAAAATTACACAATGTAGATAATAATATACATAAATTGTTTAGAAAATTTGGGTAACGTTTGTTAACTTTAGGTATCACCTATACCTCTAAAAAAAATATAAGTTAAACTCCCACTTCGTATACAATACACTTCTTCTAAGCACCATTCATCTGCCAGTGTAGGATCGGTTTATGAACGTGTTCCGGTTAGCAGAACCATCCGCATTTGGGCAAGATTTCTGCTCTTCGTGCTACCAAAAACTGATAGGAATGATGCTGCAATTGTGGCGTTAGTGGGCGCCGGAACACGGTCATATATCTCTCCCTCTCTCGGCCCTATATATGGGCCACACTTCCGCAGCCAGAACGCCAAGTTGGCGCATTTTAATGGCTTTCGTCTAGGCACACTCACACACACACACACACACACTGCATTGGGGGGCTGCATTTCAGTGTCATGCTGGCATTTAATTTCACTCACTGCAAAAATGTTTTATGTCTTGGCCAAACACTTGGGCCCCAGCCCCGGCTCCAGCCCCAGCTCCGGCTCCTGCTCCTGCTCCTGCTCCTGCTCTGGTATCCAAAGAAAATGGAGAGTTTTATGCGCCGCACGACAATTTAGCAGCAGCTGCAGCTGCTGCTGCTGCTACTGGTGTTTTGCATTTGCTGCTGTGTACATTTCTCCTTTCTTTTCTCCGGGGCTTTTTGTAGCCTTTCTTTTCTGTTTTCTCTGCTCTTTTTTTTCGGGGCAGAGTGAAAGTGAAAAACTGGCAACAAATGCAGCAGCAGCAGCAGCAGCACATACAGGTGCAAATTTTATATGCACACTTCGCACCTTCAGCGCGGCGTGTGTGTGTGGAAATTTGCTACTTTAAATGTTGGCGGCCAAAGGGTGCACGGATGGATGGATCCTGACGGGCCAAAGGGGTGGTGAGAGGTGGTGAGAGGTGGCGAGAGGTCTGGCAAAGTGGGCCAAGAGCCGGCAAAGTGTTGCGAAATCACAGCACAAAAGAATTCAATCAGCAGTGCTTAGCTGGGCGCCATTCCAGCACACACTCGCTCTCGCACTCTGCAGCTGCTGCTGCTGCGGTTAACAGGCCAAGCGTAATATAAACTTGAGCTCAAAAGCGAACCTGCAGTGTGTGTGTGTGTGTGTCCTGGTATTTATTTTTGCATTTTAAGCTGCACAAAATGGAGGAGGACGCAGCACCGGAAATGCACACAAAACACCCCAGCCGCTCGTTCGTCAGTCAGTCGCTCCACACATGCCAGTGGAGTTCCTATTTTAAGCCGGCACACAGAAGGTGTCAAAGTGGAAAAGCCGCCAACAGCTTCGATTTGTTTTGCACTCCCAACAACTATTTATTTTATTACTTCGTAAAAGCTATGGATTTTTCTATGAAAACGAAGCTTAAAGAGTCAAGGATCATAAAGGAAGGAACGTAAGCAAGAAAATCAATTGGAAAACTCAAGGTGTTTTATTTATTCTATTGCAAGGTAACTATTCCTTTATTTAAACTCAATAAAGGAGTGACTAGAAAAGACAAATAAAAAGTAAAGTCTAAGATTCTCAAATGACATTTTATTTAATTGCATTTTCCATTCAAAAGTTTCTTTTAATTTAATTACAAGGGAAAATTGGCTGCAAGAGAATTCCTTACTTTACTTTTTCCAATCGAAATGAAAGGGTATTTAGCATTTTATTTAATTCAAAGACCTCTCCCTCTAAGGGTTTCAAAAAGGTGCTTTCTTTTCCTTTCCCTCATTTTTTTCTTTATTAAAAATTGAGCTGGTCGCCTTCTAAAACAATTAAGTAAGTGAAAAGAGCGCCCGGGCTCTGACCACTCTTAACTTCATTTGGAAATTCATTAAATTTTAATATGCGTCGGCGGCAGTTCATTTGTCAAGCGAAACCAATTTGCAATTTGTATTTATTTTGCCTTAATGAGGCGAGGACTCTCCTCTCCTCAAACTGATAAACAAATATGAGAGCCGCAACAGCTGTGGGTATACCCAGACTCCCGAAAAATGTTTTGGGATGACACAATCCCAGCGAGGAGTTCCAGTTGGAGCTGCCGTGTTTCGGGTTTCGAGTTTGGGTTTGGGTTGTGGGTTTTTTTGGGCAGGAGAAAAAACTTGCCCTTGGCCTGTGGGGCATTTACAGCTAAGGCCAAATTATGGTTTCGCCCAATGTTGTTGTTTTTGTTGTTGAGTAAAAATTTTCCACAAATTTTTTTGCAGCTCCTGGTACTGTTTCTGTTTCCTCTGGCAGCCAGCCACCTACTAATTTTGTGCGATACAAACGAAATGTATGTAATTTCCCTGGAGCGAAATTGACATAAGCAAACGTAAAAACGCCAACAGCCATATATGACAAAAAAAAAAAAAAGGGGAAGGAGTGGGCGGACTGCCGTGCCGAGGCTGGCAACATGGCTTCAATCATTATTAATCATCCATCAACGTTGCGAATTTTCCTTTCCTTTTATTATATACATATCTTCCTTTCTTCGCTCCGGTCCCTTTCCCTTTTCCCTACCTCTTCTTTTTTTTTTGGCAGGCAAATGTGCAAGTAAAAATTGCGAAAAAAAAAGAGGAGTGAAAAAATAAATGAAAATTGTTGCCGCCGGGGCACTTTTGCAGGGCGACTAATTCGGGAACGGAGTATAAATTATCATCATGGAAAACAAGTGGAAAATGTCATTTATCATATTTTCGGTGCAGCCGAAGCGACAGTTGTGGCAACAAAGGCCCCGGCTTGTCAGCTCTAGTGGACTATGAACACAACAACATAGCTTGCCACGCTCCTCTTACGCCCAGGACCCCCCACGCACAACACGCAATCACAGCAAACATACTTAGTTGCCACAGTTGTCCATATGGATATATCAGGAAGGAATATGGGCCGCTATTTAGCAATAATTTGAAAAGGCCCTGAACGGGAAAAATTCTATGGAAAATTAGTCTTAACTAGAAAGGAAGCTAACTTCGGCAAGCCGAAGTTTAAATACCCTTGCAGTATGTAAGTAATTAA
>JAEIIU010055588.1:0-22484 GCA_018874675.1 Drosophila baimaii | reverse complement strand
GAGTATCTCCATGCAAAATCTTCATAGCACTTTCCAGTGCTGGTAAATTCTGAATAGAAAACTTTTAGCTCGCCAGAGTCGCTTTTTCCCGTTGGCAACACTGCAACCCAGTTCAAAAGTGCAACAAGTTGGCAGTCTGGCATATTTGGTATTTTTCCAAGCAGGGTTGCCAGAGCGCTGGAGCAGCACATGGGGAGGGCGCGTTAGGTTTGAAAAGGTGTTTTAATTAATTAAAAAATTCAATATTTATATTTTCGGTTTAATAAGAATTTGAGAAATAAGTCTTTTTAAGCAATATATATAATTATTTTTCCAGAATTCCATAAAAACCATATTTTTCTAGTTATAGGCAAACAAGCCTATGGGTTTATTTTAGTTAATTAAGTTACCTAAGCAAAAAATTAAACTAATTTTAAAGTTATCAAAGTAATGTGTATATATTTCCTTACACAGAAAACTTATACCAGAGCCCTTTCCTAATTAAAATGACTACGCCCCTGTGCACACATCAGCCAGTTTTAAAAAAGGTGGCAACTCCCAAAATTTAAACCTTAATTTATTGGCAGTGCAATAAAAAAATAAAGTGAAAATAAACCAAAATAAAACTAATTTACAGTTAAGTTAAAGTATTTTTTAGCAGAGAGTATATCTCCACCCAATCCTAAGGTGGCTCTCATCCCCCTTATCAGACTGCTCTCCAGCGCCGCCTTGTAATAACGCAATTAACATATGCTTGTGTTTTTGTTTGCGGCTTTTTTGCGATAATTTAAACAAACACAATTGCACACACCACCGCGAGTGTGTTGATTAACCTCTACGTGGTGGAGAGGGTCAGATAAAAACGAAGTGCACTTGGCATTCTCCAATCATTCCACAGCTGCGTCCAGAGTGCCACCACAACATGGTCAACGTCACAGAGGATGTTTTTGCCACCGGAGCAGTGAATCCGTTCACGAAGAAGGAGGAGGCCATCAAGCGCTTCACCCTGACCAATGGAAGCGGCATGTCCGTCCAGTTGATTAGCCGCGGAGCCATCATAACGAGCATCAAGACACCGGACTCCAGCGGCCAGCTGGATGACGTGACTCTGGGCTTTGATGACCTGGCTGGCTACCAGAGCGATCGGAATCCCTACTTCGGTGCCACGATTGGACGCGTGTGCAACCGCATCGGAGGCGGACGCTTCGAGCTGGATGGCAAGGTGGTGGAGGTGTCCAAGAATCGCGAGAACAAGTTCCAGCTGCACGGCGGCTTCGTGGGCTTCGACAAGGCCCACTGGCAGGTGGTGTCGGTGCAGCAGGATGGCGTCACCCTCTCGCACACCAATCCCGACGGTCACGAGGGCTATCCGGGCACCGTGACGGCCACCGCCAAGTTCACCCTCAGCGAGGATAACTGTCTGCACGTCCGGATGACCGCCGAGAGTGACAAGCCGACGCCCGTGAATCTCACCAATCACTCGTACTTCAACCTGTCTGGCCACAAGGCCGGTGCCAATGGCCTATACGAGCACACCATCGAGATCAATGCCTATGGCATCACCGAAACGGACAAGGATTCCATACCCACCGGCAAGATTACACATGTGGATGGGACATCCTTCGATCTGCGCGTGCCCAGCAACCTAGGCGAACGCCTCAAGGAGCTGCAGCCAGCCCGTGGCTACGATGATAACTTCTGTGTGACATTCAGTCCGCCGCAGCCACTGGCCAAGGTGGCCAGGGCTACGCATCCGCCCAGCGGCCGCTGGCTGGAGGTGGTGAGCAATCAGCCCGGAGTGCAATTCTACACCTCCAACTTTATGCCGGATGTGGAGCGTGGTGAGGCGCCAATTCCTGGCAAGGATGGGGCCAAGTATGCCAAGCACGGTGCCTTCTGCCTGGAGACACAGAAGTTCCCGGACTCTGTGAACCACGTTAACTTTCCCACCACCATTCTGAGACCAGGCGCGAGCTATAACCACGAAGTCATCTATAAGTTTGGCGTTAGTCACTGAAAACGGAACTCCTTATCTAACCCATATATACATATATATAGTATATATATATAATAAATACCTTGTATATCCCTCTAACGATAATAACCAATAAACCACAGAGCACGAAGATTATGCAAAAGGTTTGAACACGCTTGGACCATAAATTAGGGCTATAAAGGTAGTTGCCAGGCCATATATAAGCCGTAGGCGATAGCGTAGACTGCAAATCAGTTGAAATGATCCTTCAGTTGGTACTTCTCTTTCAAGTTGGCCTGGGACTTGGCCAAGAAATCGGTTCATTGCGAATTATGAACGGCACTAAGGCCGATCACAGATACTTTACGTACCAAGCGGGCCTGCACGTCTACTTTAAGGGCCAGATGGATGGACCTAATCTCTGCGGGGCCACTATCATCGGCGAGTTGTGGTTACTAACAGCAGCACATTGCCTGCAGGAACAAAATGCCACACTGTAAGTTATATTCCAGCTATCTTTCAAGCTGAAAATAATCTTAGAATAATTATTAATTATTTATTTTTTTACAGCTCCAAGGTCATCGTGCATGTGGGCAGCATGGATGCTCCCGGTGGTGAGGGGGCCACAACTATGACAGTTCCGAGAATGAATACCATTTCCCATCGCGACTTTAATCGTGAGACCGTGGAAAACGACATAGCACTGATCCGGTTGCCCCGAAAGCTCAAGTTGGGTAAATACATACGACCCGCCAGGCTGCCGAGGGGCCCTAAGAAAATGTATGCAGGTCGTAAGGCCATCGTCTCCGGCTGGGGCCTGACTGCCAAGCAAAAGCCCAGCAGTGTCCTCCAGTCCCTCAAGGTGAACATAATCTCGAACTCGGAGTGCCAGAGGCAGTGGAACAAGCAACTTAACAAAACCGGAGAGAGGAAAGAAATATACAGCTCCTTCATATGTATCGATTCCACGGCGGGTCTGCCGTGTCGGGGCGATTCCGGTGGCCCACTCGTACTAGACGATCGCTCCAGGACCGTGGTGGGCGTGGTCTCGCACGGATACGACAGGGACTGCAAGATACCACTGCCGGATATTTTCACAAGAGTTAGCAAGTATCTGTGGTGGATCGAGTTCTTCACGAATATCAAGTAGTTATCGAACCAGAAATACATATCTTATATAGAAACCATTAAAAGGCGCAACTCTTTTCAAACGTGTGCTTTATTCTTATTACTTCATACAAACTCCCATACACTGTCTCGTTATCCGTTCCCCCTTTCGGTTCTCATAATATTCTCTTGTGGCTTTGCTAAATTTGTTATCATTTCTTTATGTTTTTTTTTGTATGTTATTTTGTGACTTTGACGGTGTTGCATGTCGTTTAAACAATTTTATGTTTATGATAATGTTTAGATGTTCTCGTTTTGTGGGCTTTGTTTACGTGTGTGTGTGGGTGTGTGTGTGTGGAGTGTGTGTGGTAAATGTTGCTGATTATTTGCAATTTCTTCACTTAATTCTCGTCGCTATTTCTCGTAAATGCAGTTCTCAAAATGTACAAAAACCTAAATGGAAATGATACAATGAGTGTGTGAGTGAGATATACTTTGGTTCTTTCAACGATTCTTTTAGTATTTGTCCTATATGTACAAAAAGTGTTAACGAAATTCTGAAAAAGCTATACAATTTGTTAGTTAACAAAGCGAATAAGTTGTTAAGAAACTCGGCTGAATAAATTAGTTTTCTTATTGATCATTTTTCTTTTGTTTTTTTTTTTACGGCTGCTTGAAGACTTCAGAAAAATTTGTTTGTAACTAGCGTAAAATTTGTTCGTTATCTTTCGTTTAAATATATAAAAAATGCACATATTATCCGTAGTAAATAATAGATGTAAAGTAATTGTTAAATTGTTTTTCTCTTCCACATTTCTTTTTTGTTAAGTTTTTTTTTTGTTTGTTGCTTTATTTCCGTTTGCTTGTAAAAATGATCAAGTAATTTACTATGCGTTCAACTAGTTTTATTTTCATATTGAAATATATATGCTTTACATATACATATATATATAATATATATATATATATATATAATTTTGTAACTTTCAATATTGCGTTTATCATTTGCCTATAAATCCATAGAGTTTCGTGTGTGACTTGTAACTATATGTTATCATAAATGTTTATTATTATTACGGTGACAGCAGCACCACCTCTCCCTGTTCCGAAACCCGAAATGGAATTTAGCGGCATTTTTTGTTTTGGAAATACATAAATGATTCAAGAACAGATTTTCATTTTCCTTAGCTTGAAGAAGTGTAAATTTTGTATGCTTTTCTTTTTCCGTTTTTCGTTCGTATAAAATGTTGGTTGGGCTTTTGTTATATTTTTATTTTTTTTTTCTTTAACATACGCAAAATATATTTTGTATATTTTCCATGTCTCACTTAACTAGGGCTTTATGTATAAGTTATTATTTGTTATTATTACTTTTGCTAAACTTTCCATCGGTTTTGCTGGTTTTTATGTTTAATTTGTTTTTTTTTTCGTTTTTTTCTTTGTTGAAACAGTAACTTTCAGTCATCTTGTAATCATAATACATACATACATATATGCAATATTACATACGTACAATAATATTCTGGTTTCGTAATTTAAATTTGTTATGAGCGCCGCGTACAATGCATAAAAAACGCATTCCCTTTCTTATATAGTGTGTCGTGTTCTCGTAATTTCACATCATCATTTTAGGTTTTGGGTTTAGGTTTCGGTTTTCGGATCCTCTCCCCTCAATATCGGTTGTATAAAAGCTAAAATTTTATCCGCTGCGTATGACAAAAAGAGTTACCTAGGCTTGTAAGTACTTTCTCCCGATCATCCCATCCTAGAGAACCGATACAAAAAATCATCGCTCTCCCACTCCCAACCTGATTTCCGGTCCGATTTCGTTCGTGTTTCATCTTGTTTTTGGCAGTTATCGTTTTAGGTTTCCTTTTGACATGTTTTGTGGTTGCTGTTCTTGTTGCTGCTGCGCGACATCTATATAATACCGATATCGGTCGAATATCATATCATTAATTTCACGTATGCTTATGTCGTTATCTTTAATTATGTATATGCTAAGCAACTAACATTGGACCATTTCCATTGCGCGACGCACTATATAAGAAAACTAGCTACTTGATTAATTTACCTTTATCCATATATATGCATATATTATATATATATATATTATATATTATACTCGTATTTATATATTTATATTCGTATTATAATGCAGTTACGTTGCGTTACGTTATTGAAAAAGAATTACGCCGGCAGCTGGGACAAACTGCCAAAAGGAAAGGAAACCCATGGACACCCACGACGGCCCCCCATCTATCTCTCAGGCGGCCCAGTTCCAGCCCAGCGGAAAAGTATTGTACAGCGAAAGCATCCACCGCTCGAGGCAGCACCAGCTAATGATCACCTGGTACAGGTGCTGACGCAGGCAGACCACTACCGTCGTCACCACGATCAGGATCACTAGGACAATGGCCACAAAAAGTCATCAGTCGCACTCGGGCCCCTCCGAGAAGTGACCCCGCACGTCCAGGGCGGAGGCCAGCTGAAAGATGATGTGCGACAGCGATGGATGCTCCAGCAGCTCGTTCGCCGGCAGCGGTGGCTCGCAGCGCGGCCTCATGTGCCGCCCCCGGAAGCCGCGGTGCAGGCGCAGGACCACATCACAGAAGACGAAGCGGAGGATCAGGGTGCGCAGGAAGTCGTCGCCAAAGAACTGCACATAGGAGGAGTCTAAGAAACAAGCAGATTATATCACAGATCCAATGGAAATTCCTCAGTTATGTTACCCAAACCCTCACCTATAAATCCTATGCCCTGTTCGATCTCATCGATGCGACACCGGGTGACCAGGCGCGAGGCCTCCGTGATGAAGCGATCCACATAGGTCTGGCAGCGTTCCCAGTGATGGATGGGCACGTCGCCGACATTGCAGATGTAGCAGAGGGCAGTGAGCGGGGAGTGCAGGAACAATGTGAACAGCGACCCATGATGCTGGACATCAGCTGAAATTTGCAAAATAAATCTTAAGCATTTCCTCTCCAAATAGTGAGCCTCGAGGATCATCTTACCCTGGAAAGCGGGAGGCACGTCCTGAGGCGACATGAGCACCACCAGCGGCTGGCCAAAGTAGCGCGGTATGTGCTGAAAGACAAACGAGTTGTCCGAGTCGATGATGATGAACATGGGCCGGCGTGTGAAGGGATATAGATCGCCGGGATAGAGGCAGTGGTTCTCCTTGTACGACTTGCCGCGACAGGACAGCCCTCCGCCGTCCACGCAGTCCCGCTTCACACTGGTGCCCAGGCCGCCCAGCTCGTAACCAACTGGAAAAGTAGGGATTTTTATATATAAAGATAGATTAATAATGGCACTTGTACTCACAATCCTCGGGATGTTTGGTGGTGGAGAAGCAGCCGTCGGCAGACATGTAGAGGAGCAGGGCACCGCCCAGCGGCAGTTCCTTGAAGCCGCTGGCCAGGAACACCAGCAGCTGGCTTATCGATGGCTTGTACAGCAGATACTTGTGGGGATTGTCTCGAAAATGCCGCCCGTTCTCCATGTAGCCCTTGGAACCGGGCACTCCGTACGGCGGTATCCGGCTGGCCGCCGGACTCGCATCGTGGCCATGGAGGCCGTGGGCCATGCTCAGCGGATTGGTGGCCGATTCCGTGGGTTCGCGCTCCAGCGTTTGCAGCATCCGGAACATGTCCATGGTCAGCTCGGAGAACTTGGCCTGCTCGCAGGCAGAGCCCACGATCAGGATCTCCTGCAGGCTGAGCGTCATGTGTGGCGAGCGCTCGCAGGGCGGCGTCGTTAGCGGCGACAACCTAGAACCGGAACCACTGGACACATCAGTCGAGGTAGTCGCACTCGTCCTCCGGCGAATGGCGGGGCCCGTGCTTTCACAGAAGAATTGAGAATGTGGCGCACTAATGAGGTGACAAGGGGGTCGGGTGTCGGGTGTCGGGTGTAGGGGGTCTCAGGTGTTTGGGTGTGTTGGTGGGACTGGTTGGGGGTTCAAATGATAATGAAATGATAACTTTTTGTGGTGTGTATGTCGGATTGGGCCAGTAAACTCTTTAAAACGGTATAAAAATATAACATTTAAAAATATATATTTACTGGAGTACTATAAAAACCATCAATCGTGTTTTGAAGTCCCTTAAAAAGGTGTCTAAAAGTATGCTACAAAATTGTACATATTTAATTTTGTACCTTAAACATTATATAGCCTACTTTTAGACCCATTTTTAAAGCGTTTCAAAATCCTAGTGATAAGTGACTTCTTTTCAATATCCAAATTTGTTTATAAAATATTTATTTTATAAAAGGTAATTAACTTTATTAAATATAAACAATATATAAAAATATAAAAATGTTTCTTTAAAATGAGTTGTTTAACAATCATTGTAAGATTTACATTTTAATTAAGAAACTTAACCATATTTATTCAAAATATAATACAACAATCGATAAATAAAATAAAATATTAAATGAATAAAAGAAATTTCTTGATAAATACAACAGTTTTCTTGGCCCAAACTCGGATTGTGATTGGATTTTGTGGGTGTTTCGGGACAGAGATTATGGGTAAAGTGCATGACAAAATGACAACGGTGAGTGTTTCTTTGGTGTTTCAAGTCTTCTGTGATAAGCACAACAAATGAACATAATTAACGGCAACGGAACTCAAGCAAAACTCGTATACCTACGCAAACAGAACAGGGCATATACATATATGTAGACAGGGGTGCCACAGAAGTTGTTGTCTCTTTAAAAGTCCTTAAGAAGGTGTCTAAAAGTATGCTATGAAATATGTTTCATCTTTAAAAGTTGTAATATATTGAGCATAGCATACTTTTGGACACCACATTAAATGCTTTCAGTGTCCACTCGATTCCTTTGACACCCCCGACCGTACGTAGACATATGCGGACAGAGAGAGGCTATTGGCCATACCACTGCCCACCCCACCAGCTGTCCAAACTCCTCCTCCGCCGACGAAAGCACGGGCTAAATACGCGAGTACGGATGGATGCTGTGCCAACGACTCACCTGTGCGACAGTATGATGGGATTGGAGTCGGCATGAAGGACGGCCACCGCCGCCTCCGCCTTGATGAAGCCCTTGATCTCCTCCAACACCAGCGACCACTCCAAATGATCCTCCGGCTCGTAACTGCGGGGAAATCTGGGGATTAATACGGAATACATAAGTGGGGCCAACTAATTAATTACGTGTTGGTGTACTCCTGTATTTGCTTCTCCAGCTCGGTGACCAGCTCGCGCACCAGCTTCATCTTCTTGAGCAGCAGGCAGACGACAATGAACCGGGCGTAGTATCGCAGCTTTTTCACCATCAGATCGGGCCGATCCTCCTTCGCCGCCCGCGAGTAGTAGGCCCTGCCCCTGATGGCCGCATAGAACTGATACGCCTCATTCAGGTAGTTCGTTTCGCTGGTTCTTAAGCTGCATGGACAGGCATAGATGTTATATAATATTTCACAAAGAAATTAGATTTTGCAAACTTACTAATAGTGATAATAGAGCTGGCCAATTTTGCTCGCTATTTCGCCGATCTGCCAGCGCTTTAGGCCATACTTGGAGTCGAGCACCATGCGATGTTGCTGCTGGAACTTCCACAACTTGGTGTAAACATCGAAGGTGCGACCGAAGTAAGCTTGCCACTGCCGATGGCCATACTGCGGCAGATCCCTGTGATTAATGCTGATATTTATTATTTGAAAACATCATTTAACTCGAGACCCACTCACCTGAGCCCGTTGAAGAGCTGCTTGGACTTTTCGAGCAGGTGGCAGAACTCCAAAACTAGCTTTCGATCCTGTTCTTCCGTGGATTCCATTTTCACCATGCCGTTCTTCTCAACCGCCACCGCAATGTGTTATGTCTGCGAATCGGATGTGCTGAAAGGGAGATTATAGTATCATTATTAGTAAGCTAACAGAAGAAGTTGTATCTTAAAGATAGTGGTAAGCGAATCTGGCTTTGATATCTGCCTAAAAGTATACTATACTTTCCATGTTGCAAACTTTTAGATAGCCTTTAAATTGATTTAAAATCTCTCTTGATTTCTACGAGATTTCCTCCATAAACAAACTGAATCAATCCATATTTCTGATATGTATCTACCCATCCATATATCTATCTATCCATCTATCGGTGCACGTATCTATTGCAAAAGATGGAAGAGGAGGAGGCGGAGCAGGCGCTGACTGCCCACTTGAGATTCATTCAGCCGCTCGTTGAGCCATTGTCGATGTGGATAATATGGATAATGTGCATAATGACGATGATGATGATGTCAATGGGGTTCGATGCTGATGCCGTAGCTTTGCTCACAATAAAATGGAAATGCCTATGCGGCTTTTTCTCTTTTTCTCTATTTTTCCTCCGGCAAATGCATATTAAATATTTAATTTTTATGTTTCCCGAATTTCCCAATATTATGTTTGCCCATTCTAAGCCTTCTTTTAAAGACGCAAAGGCTGGGGATTCGCCGGGACTCGCGATTCCAATACGAATTCAATTAAAATTTCAATTTGGTAAAAACAATTATGTAGCCTTTTAAGTGCACACGGACAGATGGATGAGATGGCCTCGGATCCGGATGAGAGAGAGATGAAATGGGATGAGACAATCGTTATACTGGCTATGCATCAAAAGCTCAATTAATAACGCCCGACCAGGCGAACAGGCGACCAGGCGACCGGGCGAAATTGTTTGCACAAAAAAAAAAAAAAAGAAGGGAAGAAAAAAACAAACCACACACACAGAGTTCGGTACACGGTCAGAGGAAAAACCCGGAAAATGTCGAGCAGGGCAGAGCGGCCAAACAGAGTAAATGCACAAAAGGGTCGGCAGTGCAAATGGCGCCGCAGCGGCCACATTGATTTGGCTTTGGCCAAACTAGGTCGCCCCACAGAGCACAAAAACTTTCAATATGAGCTCATCAGCCAGCAGCCAGCAGCCAGTAGCCAGTAGCCTCTGTAGCCTGTAGCCCAGTGGCTCGGTACAGGGAGAAAAATGTATGAAATCTAAATATAATATAAACATTTTCTATCTAACTTCATCCTTTAAGATAGTTTCTGTATATTTATTTCAAACTATATCAGGAATGACCTAGAAATAGCTGGGGACTTCAAATCGCTTGAAAAGCGGTCTAGAAGTATGCTATAATATATTAAACCTACAAAAGTTAAACAATTTATAAAGAATTTTTGGTCTTAAAAATTTCATAGAAAGAATTTTCAGACATCTGTTTAATTAATTGGTAAAGGTTCCGAGATTTTTGTGGCAATCTAAAATCTTTAAGCATTTTTGGGAAGTGAAAACTGGAACAGTTTTTATGTTAATATGTTAATCTGAACATTATAATAAGACTCTTAAAGAACACTTAATTTTCTCAATCTTAAGAAAACATTTAAATTTAAATATTATTAAGGTCTTGAAATAAATTAAAAATAGTCAAAAGTATCCCCACTTTCTCTCTCTGCACCCTGAAATGGCAACTGGGGACAAGAGATGGTAGCCTGAGCGATGGTGTAAATATAGTTTCGGTTTCGGTTTTTTTTTTTAGGCCGGGGAAGTGCTGCTGGGAAACTGCGTCAAATATGCGTCACCTCGGCGAGCGGCCAAACCAACAAGTCGATTGGGGCACACACACACTGCGAGTAGGACACATTTATGGCGCCCTAATCAAATTAAGCTTCCATTTAGCGCGTTGAAATTACATAATATGAAAATTACGCATACGCAGCGTTAACAAACAAGTAGCGAGTGGAGTGGCGTGGCGAAAGCAAAACAAAGCTGACTCACTCACTCACTCACTGAATGACAGACTGGCACTGGCTGCTGCTTTGGCTGCCTCTGCTGCTCCTGCTCCTGCTGCTGACTTCATCATCGCCATCATCCTCGACAGAAGTTAACCAACATCATCAGCATGTCAACATGTGGAAGCCGGAAATGAAGAAACACAAATACTAAGCATAGTCGTTGCCACTGCGATGTTGCTCATTAACACCCTCCCGCCGCCGCCTGTCGCGTCGTCCTGTATGGTCTTCCCTCTCTGAAAGTCCTTTGCCCCTCAGTACCCCACACACACACACAACGCAGAGCAGACAGGGCCACGGACCGGGATGTCGTCCTGCCACCAGCAAATGTGTCAAAGATGATTAAAGAAAACTATAAAATTAAGGGGAAATGATTATAAAATAAATGAACTATTATTTAATGAAGAAATTAACCTGTTTTTAACTAAAAAGTACTAAGAAGCCTGTATGGAATTTAAATCCTTTTAAAAGGTGTCTAAAAGTATGCAATGAAATAATATACCTTCTAGATTCATAATAAACTTTCTTTTTTAGGATTAACCTTCACTTTGTTTACCTTTTTTTGTTTTTTTTTTAAGTCTTCTCTAATATCATAATAATCTTCTTTAATATAATAATAATAATAATAATTATAATATATTCTTTGATCCCCTTTTTTTACTTTTGTGAAAGGACACTTTTGTCGCCTTGCCAAAGTCAGTCATATAGTTAACGCGGCAAAGTTCTTCCCTCATTTTTTTTTTTTTTTTTGTAGTCCTGTTGCTCGTGTTGTTGTTGCGTGTGTGACAATATGTACAACAACAACAACAATAACAAGAACACGGAAAAAATACAACACAAGCTACGAGAGCGAGTACAACTGTTGGTGGAAAATCCCAATCCCAGTCAAACAAAGCGTGCAAAAAAAAAAGGGGGAAAAGCGGAGTATGCAACGCACTTTGCCGCTCATCGGCGACTTTTCCAAGGGGAACGGGGGCGGAAACGGGCAGGCTCCCTTTTTGACTGACTGCCAGTGCGTGCTTCTGTGAGTATGAGTGTGTATGAGTGTGTGTATGTGTGTGTGTGTGTGTTTTCAATGCCCGCCAGCACTCTTGCAACAAGAGCAACAGCAACATTACACGGAGAAAAATCGAAAAATTTCTTAATTTTTTTTTAAGTTTTTAATATAATAATATCAATAATAATGTTATTATAAATAAAATGTAATATCAATCAGACTAGCAGGAGTGCCAAAGAAATTGCTATGGATTTGAAGGCAACTGCAAATGTATTTAAACAAAATTAATACTCTATTTATATTAGGATACAACCAAATAAATGCCAATATATTTTATTAGATCGTTGCTTTTATATAGTAATTAAATGTTAATAAATTAAGGAATAGGAATTAATTTTAAAAGAAGTTAAGCTAAGGGTAAATAACTATAAAGAAGTCCTGGTGGTATTACAAAGTAATAAAATAAATGATAATAAATAATAGATGTAATCCTTCAAGTTAGGAAATAGAAAATAACTTATAAGGCGGTTAAATAATTACATACTCTGTATTATTATTTTATTAAATTTAATTATTATTATTATTAATAATATTTTATTACAATTTCCTTGCCCCATTAAAATATACTACAATTTCTTTTGGTGCATCCAACTATTCGCTGCTACTCCGCGCTCTTTGCTATTTGACAAAGCTGCACATTTTTTTCCGTTTCGCTCCTTTTCTTTCTGAAAGTGGGAGTATGTGTGAGTAAACAAGGAATGGGATGGGGCTTGGGGTGTGTGTGTGTGTGTGTGCTTGGAGTGTGTGTTTGGAGGTTGGGTGTGTAATCCTTCAAAGGCATTGTAGGCTACACATTTAATGACATTTTGACGCTGCCAACGCTGATAATGATGTTGTCGTACATGCAACGTCCGCATCCGCAGCAAACTTCAAGTTGTCTGTCCCCTCCAAAAAGTCCTTTCTCTCCATCCCCCTTTCCCTCTTTTCCCCCCTCCGCCCATCCAGTCATTAGGACTTATGAATTTCGGTTTAACAATTGAGCAGCAGCAGCTCCAAAATGCGGAGGGCTTGCTGCGAAACTTTGGCACAGTTCAGCCTTCATAATTAATGGTAGAAAAAATGAAAAAAAAAGAAGAAAATTCCAAAACACTTTTACATATAAAAACCAACTACTTGAGTGGGCCAACTTTACCCTAATGATACAGACAGGCAGAGAGCGCTCCGGTCCGAAAGTTACAATTCTCATATCTCGCTGCAGACATCACACAGAGGAGAGAGGCTGCACAAAAACTTTGCCAGGACCAAAAAGCCAGCCGGATGCGAGTGACCAGCGTGGAACTTTTCCCTTGGCCTCCGGACATTTTTTGTGAACTGTTCGACTGTCGCCCGGGGGCAATTTACATTTCACATTTAATTGGCAATTTCTATTTATCGAAATTGATCTCGCCCCGAAGTTGCCAAAAGGATGTTTGTATTTTAACACAGCAATGCCGGCGAGGAGCGGAGCACACACAGACACAAAATAAAAACTGTGTGTGCGCGAATGGGCAGTAGAAGCAGGAAAATTAAATTCATTTGAGGTACGGGGGAAGCCTTATTTATTTAAATTTTAATTTTTTACATTTGTAGTAAAGAAAGAAAAATTATTAATAATTTTTGGAAACAATTACACATATTTTACGAGCTAAAAATAAAATGTATGTATCTTGTGAGGGACATTGGACCTGTGGAATACAGTGCCACAAAATGTGTATTTTTCTATAAATTTCTTAGACTTTTTTATCACTACATTAATTGCTTTTTTAAATTGTTTTTTAGGTGTGTTGAACTGACTCAAAAACCCCTGATTTAAAGTTATGTTAAATACTACATAGTTAAATACTATTATATTTATGTTATATAAACCAGAAGTAATAATAGAAGAATATTTTAATAATAACTAGAATAATAATAGATCATCGTAGATATTTCCAATCACTTGGGACTTCATATCTTTACCATGTGATAAGTAAGCCTTATATCTAGTACAGATAAAAGAAAATACTGTCCTTATTTTGGAATAAGAAATTTTGAAAATGTGGTAAGACAAAATTAACTTCTTAGCCAATATGAAGGATGTTTTGTAATAATAATGATCTGAAACTTAAGTTTCGAGAAAAACAAACCAAGATCTTGTTAGAGACAAGAAGATGTATTTGGTATGTTCTTGTTTAGAAAGATAACCAGCATTCTTTATTACCATTAGCATTACTATAAGATAGTAAACTAAAGACTAGGCCAAAGATGGCTTGTAAAAGATTGTAAGTAGTATAACTAAATTAACAATTAATTAATTAAAATGAATAAAAATATAAAAACTCACCTTATCATTGTTGCATCTGCTGCTGCTGCCACAAACAACAACAACAGAAACAGAAGCGGATACGGAAACAGCGAACTCGTTGACAGTCACAGCCTCTGCTAGCAGTCGCTGCCCGCTGCTGCCGCTACCGCCGCCGCTGCCGCTGCTGCTGCTGCTGCTCCTGCTGCCGACGTCAACGTCGCCGTTGTAGGTAGTTGTTGTTGCCGCCGTCGTGCAATTAAATTAGCCGTCTTTGTTGCTGCTGCTGCTGCTGCTGCTGCTGCTGCCGCCTCTGCCGCTGCTTCCTCTGCCTCTTCCTCTGCAGACGTCGACGACGCCGTCTTAGCTTTGTTGCTGGCGCCTTGCACTTGACATATGTTAGCCGGATTTGACCAGGATCTGTGGATCTGTATCTGGATCTATAGCCCTATATACATATATCTTATACGCCGAGCACTCTTTCACTTTTCACTCGCTAGAAGACAGGCCCTAGCAGAGGCTTGGGACTCTTCGTTTTTTTTTTGCCGGTTTGCCCACACACGGATTTCACTGGGGATTGCGGATTCTCATTCTCTGCGAACACCCTGGACTTTCTCAATTCTCGAAGGGGATTTACACGGATCTCGAGCGTTACGTGCGGGGGGATAAAAGCGGGGAGAGCGATTGTGAGTGGAGAACGCTGCGACCGTCGCGTTTGGCTGCACAGTATTGAATTTTTTCGCATTTACATTTTTAACGAGGAGGGTTGGGGGTTGGTATTGATTTTTTTGCCACTTTGACAGCTGCGTGGTGCCTGCGCTGGCCGCCAGGGGGCGTGCGCTGACAGTTGGCGATTTTTGCGGGGGTTGAACAGCTGATGGGCCAAAGAGCCGTTACAAAGGTACTTTTTGAAGGGAAAACTCTCCAAGGGTTGGAAAGTACAAATATCTGGCGATAGGCGGCGCTACCGGATAGTTTAAACAGCTGATTTGACGTTCCAGAAATCCCCAAAACTTTTAAGGGTGAAATTATACAGTTTTTCGATTATAATAAATAAACAAATTAAATAAAAAATAATAATTATACATTAATTTGCCACTTTAGTATAAAATAAATACATATTAAATTAAATTATTCATTTATTAAATTTAATTTACTATTAAATAAATATGTCTTAAATAAAATTAATTTTAAATTATTGAGTTATTAAATTAACCAAACTCAAGACACAGTCTCTTATAAAGATCTTAAAAAATCATCCAATCTTCAAATAAAATTCAATATTTTCTTGTCTACTTTTTGCATGGGTTTCACTACATGAACACATCTTTTTTTTTAGTTTTATTGCAATACATAAAGTACAATAACATTTACATTTCGCATTACATAAAAGCGCTTTAAATAATATTTGGTTTGTTGCTTGATAAAATTGCGACTAAAATTGTTGCGGTTTTAAGTGCCTGCTCTTTCACTATCACAGTGAAATAAATTACATTGTTTTTGGGATACAGTATACAATAAATCTATATATATATTTATATGTCTATATACGCTTATGTGTGTGTATATTCGTCATGTAAAACAATAGCTAGTTGCATGATAGGTGACCATATTATATGGCATATACAAGATATATATGTATAATCCCCTAACTATCATTAAAGACGCCAGATTTTTCATTCATTTGGAATATGCGCGTGGCTTTTGTCAGTCTTTCAATAAATCCAAAAAATCCTAACGTCAATATACGTTCTAGTTGAATCAGACGTATATATACCGCAAGTTTCACATATATAGAAGGTAGCTACGAGTATAATTTTCAT
Organism: Drosophila baimaii; assembly: GCA_018874675.1. Taxonomy (NCBI): domain Eukaryota; kingdom Metazoa; phylum Arthropoda; class Insecta; order Diptera; family Drosophilidae; genus Drosophila; species Drosophila baimaii. The sequence continues at coordinate 6,488 of JAEIIU010055588.1, read as the reverse complement.
TTGGATCTTAAGGATATACATAATCGTTTTTGGAATCATCTACTCTTAGAAGTAACTTCTATTTTGGGCTCATTTTTACGCTGTGTATTGTCATGTGGTTTCTGGTTTGCTAAATATTTACCTTATAAGCATGAAACTCACGGTATATATACATACCTGATAAGTTAAGCTATGTGGTTTATGTTTAAAATTTGGCTTTGGTTACCATTTTGAAAGTATTTCAATGTTCGATGTTTTGAGACGCGAATGGAGTTGAGCTAAGTTGTTTAGTTTAGGAGGGGATAGGTGGTTCAAATAGATTCAATGAGTATAGAGTGGAGCAGTTAAGGAGCTCTATTTTGAGCACTTGCTTAATTTGGATTTAATACAATATAATTTCGTATATTTTCTTGACTACTAGAAGCTTTAAAATTGTCGTAAACTAAATATTTATTTTGATTCTCGGGTTAAAATTGCAGAATATTTAAGTAACTAAGTTTTAAAACTCTTGAGAATTTACTTCTCTCTTTATATTGAACTAAATATTTGTTTTATAATATAAAATATTTACTCAACCTTTATAAAAAATTTCCTACGTGACTTAAATTAAGAATTTCTTTACTAAAATTTAGTTTATAATAAAATTATCGTTATATTTCCATTTCAATTAGATATTTGCCTCAAAAACCTTCTACTTATATACTCATTGATCTAGGTAACCTCCTGTTCCCTCTTAAACTCTAGGTGCTGCACCTCCTCCCTCTACTTTAGGCGATTCCTGGCTTAGCTCAAGGCTTAAATCCGGCCTAGACGAGTGTCACCTACAACCGCGTGGCCTCCGACACCGTCTGAACATCTCCGGCTCCGCCATGCACCTGCTGACTCGTGGTGGTAGTGGAGGTGCCCACATCCGTGGTGGGGCGCGGCAGGTGCGAGTAGTAGCCCATTTGGCAGGAGTTCTGGTGGGTCAACTTCTGGCTCTGGCTGAGCTGGTACTGGGCCGCCTTAATGGCAGCCTGTTGCTGTGGCGTCAGGCAGTCACAGGCGGCCAGCAGCTCCTCCGTGGACTTGGCCGTAATTGTTGTGGTCGTAGTGGTGGTCAGCTCGCCCACGAATTCAGTGGGCGGCGGGGCATAGTTTTCCACGTCGCCGTACGTGGAGTATCTACCGTAGGGATTTCTCCGTGGCATCGAGTGACGCTGCTGAGGGATCTGCATCTTCACCGCCGGCTTGACGGCCACTGTGTCCAGGTAGCCATAGTTAAAGTGATAGCCCGCCTTGGTGGCGAGATTATCCCAGGACTTGGGCTTCTGGACATAGGCTATGGTGTTGGGGTAAATCTGTGAGGGCTGCATCTGGGCAGTGGCCACATGATAGCCCTGATGGTAACTCCCCTGCTGCTGCTGCGGCTGAGAATGATGATGGTGGTGGTGTCCTTGATGCGGCTGTCCTTGTTGAGGGGCTTGCTGCTCGTAAGATTGCCTGGACTTGGTAGAGGGTTGCCGGGACTGACCCGGCTCGCTCTTGGGATCCCAGAACAAGGTATCCGTGCTGATGGAAGTAGTGTAGGAGGCGGAATCTCCCGGCCCGAACTCGCTGGAGGTGCAGGAGTGCAGGCTACAGTGACTGGCCAGGCCGGAGGCCAGGTCAAAGTACCGGGAGCGAGTGCTGCCGCTTTGGGACTGCACCTGGCAGGGATTCTGCACCTGGTGCGCGTAGTGATGGTGATGGGGCACTGCTTGCAATGGCTGAGACTGCGACTGCGACTGCTGCTGCTGCTGCTGCGGCTGCTGCTCGTGGCTGCGATGGTGGTGGTGATGATGGTGGTGGTGTCCCGATCCCGCATTTCCTGCTCCGCCATTGGCATTCGGCGAGGCATGCGACTGGGACTTGGGCCTGACCCTCTGCTCCTTGCTGTCCGCCCGCTCGCGATCCCTTTCCCTGTGCTTGTGCTTGTGCGTGTGCTCCTTGTGCTGGCGATGGCGTCTTCGCGTTGGCACACAATGGGTATCGCAGCAGGGACTGGCCAGATCGTAGGCATCCAGGCTGACATTGTCGGGCGCCGGCAGAGCCGACTTCTCGGCCGATTTCCAGCGAAAGTGTCCCAGGCAGGGATTGCACGAGTGCCCCACATGGCAGTGCTTCCCGGCAGATTTCTCCTTCTCCGACTTGGATGGTTTGGCCGGCGGCTTGTGCTTCTCGCAGGTGCGGGGCGGCGGAGCCGGCGGCTTCACCGATCCCCCCGTGGTGCTGTGGTACTGCGTGGGCGCCGTGGTCGTCGGCTGACTGATCGTATTCGTGTCCACCGACTCGGTTCGTTGCAGGATGTACCGCTGCTGGCCGGCGGGCGGCTGGTGGTCACTACTGCTCCGCTGGAGACCCAGGCCGTCGATGTAGTCCTCCGAGCTGCCGTGTGTAGGCCGCAGGACGTAGCGATAGGTGGGATCCAGGTAGTGGTAGGTGAGCATGAACTGAGCTGGCGGCGGTATGATGCCCTGATGCCCACCCGCCGCCTGTTGGCGTGCCGCCATGTTGGCCACATCCTCAGTGGACAGTGCGGGACGATAGAAGCCCGCATCGCCGCCTCCCTCCGTTGGAGAAATACCTTCGCCGTCGCTGGGCGAGGTGTTGGCATTGGCCTTCTTCCGCGCCGGCAAGCTGTGCGTCTTCCACTTGCCCTCCAAGAGCTCCCGTTCCCGCAGGTGAACCCTCTCCAGTTCGTTCATCTTCTGCTGCAGCATGCTCTGCAGCTGGATGTAGCGCATGTGCAGGTCCACCTGAGGGAGGAGATGGATTTAGAGGAGTTGCTTACATAATAACCCAGGAAATACGTTACCTTCCTAACGCAATCCTCGAAGAGGACGACCATCCGCATGCGAGTGTCACACTGCTTGATGAAATCAACGATGGTCTTGTGGTCGGCCTTCTCCATGTCGCTGCCGTTGATGGACAGTATGACATCGCCCTCGCGCATCCCAGCCCTGTACGCCGGACCGCCATACTCCACATAGTCCACGTACGTGATCATCTCCAGCTCCTCGTCGCGCTTATAGTGGATGCCATAGCTCTGCAGGGTGAAGCCATACGAGTCGTTCTTCTTCTCCACAATTATGGTGCGTCGTCGTCGATCCTCGTCCGGCTTGGAGGCCAGGAAGCGCTCGGACTTGTAGCGCCCCAGGATGTGGGTGGAGCGGGAAAGCTAGAAAAGGGGGAGATGAAAGTGCCGATTTGCGGTGAAAGTGAAGACTTGTATGCTAAACTATCGTTAGCACTTCCGGGTATTTACACGTCTGCGGAATGTGGCACACCGAATAGCCGGCAGGTGTGGTGTGCTGGCGCTGGTTCAGACCATCAAAATGATGTTTGCCAAGCCCATTGCCTCGTCCTCGTCGCTCTTCCTGCTTTTATTGAAAGCATTTCTATGAATACAGGATGAGGACCCCCCGGCGGGCCAGGCAACACTTTCACTGCGGGAAAGCGGGAAAAGCAAACCAAACAAATTGCGCCCAGACTTGGATATATATACATATATACAGGTGCGGACAAGATAATAGCACTAAAGGGATAGGGCATAAATTTCGGGAGCTATTTGGTTTCTATTCTGACTATCTTTTTGGGAAAGTTATTTCAAAGAAAGAGAAGATAATTGTCGTTATAAAAATAAACTGAATAATGTCCAACTTAAGAACTCCTTCTAACAACTTAGCATCTTTCTTAATTTCAATATTCTGTTCGAATAAACTTAGGCTTACATAAGGATATATCATACCAGGATTTCAATTAATTTTAAAGATAAAATACATCCTTTTAATAATAGCTTGCAACCCTTTAAATTCCGATTTTATAAGACACTTTACCTCCTTGAAAGTCTGGTAAAAAGTTAATTTTCTTTTATAAATATTTATAGAGAATATTGAACTTTAATAATTATGTATTTAACCAAAGAGCACTGTTTCCAGCCAAACCGCAAAAGCTCAGATACAAACATCTAAAATGCAGAAATAGACCTTACTGGTCTTTCATTAACGCCCCCATTGTGCAGAGCGTAATAAATGGCCTGAAAGGCTTTGGATCTCGGACCTCCCTCGGGCTCCTGGGGCTATAATGCCAGCGGCTGGGAAGCGCAAATTGTGCTTCATTATGTTGGTACAAAAAAACAGTAGTTATTTAAAATGAAATTGTTAAGAGTTACCAACTAGAAAATCAGACAGGAAACTTTCTAAATTAAAGGCAAAGCGGGAAAGATTAAAACAGAAATTACTGAAAAAATTAACCAAATAAGTTCCAAGGAATTTAATTCAAAGGAAAATCTGGCTTATTATATATCTCATGGGAATTATGTTATACATATAAGAGTAAAATAAATTATTGAAGAAATCATATACATACTTTTAGTTAACCTTTAATATATAAATGTAGCTCCAGAAAAAAAAAACAAGTATTTACGACATTTGATATAATTGAAATACAAATAACGTTCTATAACTTTGATATCACATTTAAATTTAAATAAATACAAACAATAAAGTTCCTTTAAACCTCTAATGCCCAAGAGTGTCTTAAAAACACTTTTTACTTAACCCAAATTTACCCCACAATTGTATCCTGTAAATTAGTTTATTTTAATATATTAGAATTTAATATTAAAGAGCTAAGTAATATTAAAAATCAAACATAAAGCCTTTTACGGTTTTCTAAAAGTATTTTCCAAAAATCATCTTACTATATCTTTCCCCAACAATACCCAGGCCTCAGTAAACAACAATATACCCTCAAATATATACCTCCCAACTCCAGTTTGTACTACAAATAATCCCTTATGCTCTCATCGACCCATAAATTAAGCCAACTGGTTAATTTTTCTAATTGCCCGTGCCAAAGTCAAGGCCCTTTTGGTGGGCTCATCCACTCCCAGCGACTCGCTTGCCGAGCGTATGATACATTTCAATATATGACTATTTCCAGGGGCATTGAATTATTAACACTTGATCGACGACGACGACGACGACGGCGGTTGTTGGCGGCCGTTGAGGTTGCCTGGCGAAGCGTAAACTATGCATAACGACCCCGCCGGAGGTTAAACAGCTGGGGCTGCACCGAAGGAGGCAGTGGGTGGAAGCCACCACCACCGCCATGACGCCCACTCGACGGGCAACCAATAAACCACCACCCAGAGCCCAGCTCCCAGCTCCCATCAGCCATCATCCACCACCCGCAAGACAAATTCAATTGAGCCAGCACTGCAGGACCTTGTCGCATTATGATGACTCAGTGTGTGGGACACAATCCAATTCATTTGGACACCAAGCTCTAAGGCCCACTTGGACGTACATACCTGAGCATACTCGATCTCCTCGTCGCTGGCATCGAGACTCTTGTGGAACTTGAGGCGTCCCAGGCTGCCGGTGCCATTGACATACTGATGCGACGGCTGATAGTGCGGATTGGCTTGGGAAGAGTGGTGCTGGTGCTGGTGCGGCGGCTGCTGCTGCTGCTGTTGCAGGCAGGCGGCGGCAATGAGGGAGCCCACGGAGGTGGCATTCGAGGCCGAGATGGATACCGCCGCTGCCGTGGTGGCCGCACTGCTCGCCGCCGTGGCTATGCTCTGGCAGCTGGTGCTCATGGGCTGCTTGCCGGCCATCTCCACCTCGTGTATTCGTATTGATTTCTTCACGCAGTCATAATTACAGGCGGCGGATCACTCGAGCCGTTCCAATGAGACACACACCGCCAGCCAGATACAGAGATACCGACAACGACACCGCGCCAGAGAAGCCAAAACCGAATCCGATTCTAATACCGATTCCGAGCGAGACTGAAAAAGCAGAGTCTGGAGGAGTAGAGCACCTCTGCCAGCGGCCAGGTTCAGATACAGAGTGATGATGGGCAATTACAATTAGTCATTGCCATTCATAAAAAGTTTACTCCGTCGAGTTGCGTTTATCAGTTTTGTATTTGTTGAGGGAGAACTTTTCCATATTCGAGCGAGACGGACGACGGGCCAGCGTTTGTTGTCGCGTGAGTCTGTTTCCGCTCGGGTTGTTCCACTTCCGCTGAAGCTTGCTGCCGTACTGAGCCGTTTGGAGCCGTGTCTGGGTGGCCAGAACGGAAGCACGGAGAGTGGTAATAGAAGAGCGGAGCACGGAGCATGGAGAGCACAAATGCACCCACACGCACCAGGGCCAGCAGGGAAAAGCGGTTAATATTTATGGCACATGTTGACTGCTGTATCGCTCAGAGTGGCGCAGCGCATGCGCTTTTAAACAGTATAAATAGCTGTTAAAAGTTTACGGAAGGGTAGAATATTATTAATAAAATTATATTTCATATTTATATTATACCTATCTGCCATAGTTATTGTATATACTTATAATATTTATTTAATTTCAAATGTTTTCCGTTTTACCTTTTCTTTAACAGAACCCATTAACATTCCACTGTTAAGGGGGTATTCTACTGTAGAATTCCGAAAAAATCGAAAATTTTTTTTTTTTATATTTTCAAAGTTT
>JAEIIU010055587.1:0-42181 GCA_018874675.1 Drosophila baimaii | reverse complement strand
CGGAAATGTCTCCTTCACTGCGTTGCAAACTTCTGACTAAAATTATAATACCCTGCAAGGGTATAATAAATAAATATATGTATTTGTGGTTAACGATAGGCCGAATCTCTCAAGCTCGAATAGGTAATCGACCAAAAGTATCGTGTATATCGATATTGAAATCGATTTTCTCCCATTTCCATGTAATATATAATATCTTCAAGTGTTTTAATCATAATCAAGCATATTTTCTTTAAGATTTATTATGGTAATAAGGTCTTCGCCCTGAAATACTAAAAATAACGAGCTACCGTTTGCCCAGTGAATTTCCTAATAACTATGATTCCTTTATCAAAAGAATCGGAGTCTCTTTGTGCCTTAAGGTAAACCGCTGGCACTTTTATTTGCTTTTTACCGAAGGAGTACTTCAATCTACACCGATTTTGGGGACCCCATTCGCCTTGGATTATTGGCAAGAAACTGTTTCCCAAACAATATACCCATTGAGGTGGGCTTGGGGCTTTACCTTGATCCAGTTCATTGGACCTGGCAGTTGACTATTTAAATTCCCCGTACGGTTTCCGCTCTGCCCCTTTTTTTTGGGGGGGAGGCGGAGGGAGAGGAAGAACGCCCGGAGGCGTTTGAAGTTGGTTTTTGCATAATGTTTTTATGGCTCGACTTCCTTTTTGTGTCGTTTAAGTTTCCATTTCCACTTTGAGTTGGGGTTTTTGCCACTGCTGGCAGTCCCCCGGCCCTGTCCCCTCCGTTTCTTGGCCGCGTGTTTGTGTAAGGCTCAAGTATGTTTAAGTAAAGTTTGCTCGCAAACTTTTGTCAAAGTATTTCGTGTTCTCAAATATTTTCATTTGCCGTGGCAGCTGCACCAAATAATTGAGGTTTAGTTTTTTGGCCCCCAAAAAGCGGACGTTCTTTTTGGCTTGGCCAAAAGAAAAGTAAAAGGAAAAAAAAAAACCAACCAAAAACCCAAAACCAAAACCGAAGCCGAGGCCAGGCTGCGATGATTTGCGGCAAGCAAATTTATTGACAATTCATGGCTCTCGGTTTCCCCGAAATCCTGCTCTGTGACGGAGTGAGCGAATGAGTGAGTGAGTAAGTGAGACGGGGCGAGGCCGTTCAAGCGTTTTGTTGAACTTTTGCGCAAGTTTGTCGCAAGTTTCCGTTTCCGGCTGGCAGGCCATGACAAAGTGCCGCACATTAAGCTGTAGATTTTTCATTTTTCCCCGCTCTATCTCTCTGCGTTACTTCTCCTTTTGCCTCCCTCTCCCTTAGCCAGGGTTTTCTCTGCTTTTCCCCCTGTTTTTGTTATCACTGAGGCCGCAGCCAAGACAAACCGAAAAGCGCAAAAGTTTAAATTAATGACACTCAACTATTAGCAAAATTAAATAGTGCCAAGATTATGTCTGCAAACTTGGAATGCGGTCAGGGACAGGGCTGGCGCTCAGCCTCCCCTTAATCTGGAGCTTGCTCTTCCCATTACCATATCTCCTCTCTCTCTCTCTGACTTTGGCCAAGAATATCGGCCCAATTTGCGTTGACAGCGCCTGGAAGTGGGCAACAGGCTTGTAAATTGCCAATGACGCAATCGCCATTTGTTGTTTGTTGTTTGCTCGGCTGTCTGAGTGAAAACTTTCACTCTGTTCCCGTGTTCGACATTGAAATGCACTCTGGAGAACTAAGTTTGGCCAACAAAACTGAAATCAAACAAGTGACAAAGGCTGCCAGGAATATTTGGACTAAGGGATACCCTTTATATGGAGTAATTTTGTATTTTAAATGGAAAATAATTAGGTGTTTCCTCTGGGAATTCTTAGAACTAAGTTTGTCCAACAAAACTGGAATTAAACAAGTTCCAAAAATGCCCTGAATAATTAGACCAAAGGATACCCATTATATATATTAATTCACCTTATAAACTGAGAAAGAAATGTTTTTCCTATGGGAAATATTTCTTATTATTAAATATTATCCTAAGAAGTAAGTTTTGTCCAACAAAATTGAATAATTAATTAATAGGACTAAGAGACTAAGGACTTAGAACTATTACTAACTTTAATTCAATACTTAAAATCAAATATATACATAATCATAGAGAAATAATTGTGTTTTTCTCTTTTTGGGATATATTTCAATTATAAAATATTACTTTAAAACTATTTAAGATAATATTTCATCAATTTTGACATTCGCTTAGTAATTACTCACAATAATATATTAATTATGGGTGATCCTGTATTAAATATTCTAACAGCGCATTCATTTATAAGTTTTAAGATTGTAGCTTTGGGAAAACATAAAAATAAATCGAAATCTATATGTAAAAAATCTAATTTAATCATAGAAACCCCAAAAGGTTTAGCGGGAGAAAATACTTTAATATTTCTCGTTATGAAAACCATTCAAACAATTACACAAAGTTGTAGTTTACACAGCTTTATAAAAACAGAAAAAAAAAAGTTGACTGGCATACAAATTAGTTTCCACCAGTTAGCATTTATGTAGAATATGCTCTAAACAATTACTCAACTACAAACTACATTTAGCCAGCAATTTAAAACAATAGAAATTGTTATCCCGCCCAGTTTTGCTTTACAATATTATGCAATTACAGCTTTCCCTCGATTTCGCATAAGCCAGACAGGACTTGAAAATAGTTCATTTGCCAGGAATCTCATTTAAGGCCACAGAGATAGCGAGTGAAAGCCGTGGCATTTATTATTAATGCATTTCCCAGCTAAATAACATTTATTTTTCCGGCAAAAGTGGCTACGTGAAGGGCGTGGCCAAAGTGGAATTAGTTAATAAATAAACGCGGTCAAGTTGATTTGTATGTTGCCATTAAGCGGGAATTAATTAGAAATTATTGCCGGGGCTAGAGGAAAGTGCAAATTCGTGTCAGAGCCAAGGTGCGGAAAGCAAGATATAAGGAGTAGGAGCAGGAGCAGGAGCAGGAGCAGGAGTGGGAGCAGGAGGGCTAGGAGCCGAGGCAGGTGGGCCAAAGTAATTGACAATTTTTGCATTTCACTCGCGACACAGACACTCCAGAAGAGAGAGAACGAGACTCAGCATCATTGTTTGGTGGCCTAATTGAATTACGTTGCCCCAGAAGCTGGGCAATAATTAAAAGCGGTCTGCCAATAATCAATGGCCCGGCACTCAGCTGGAGGCAGGTATACATATATATATATACATATATCCAGTATCCACCAGTACACTAGGAGAAGGGACTTGCTGCTCCGCAACAGGCGGAGGACACGAACTGCTCGTAATAGAAATAAATTGGCGCCGCACGCAGTTCGCTGGCGACATCGCAGATATAGACACAAAATAGCAGGGAGAGGAGGCGGCTTTGGCCATTCATTGTCTGGCTGTTCGACAGTCAAGTGGCACTTGAGCCAGTCTTTTGGCCAGGAAAAGGAGTCGGGACAGGACAGGAGAGTAGAGTCAAGCCAGAGCATCCTGTAGCCCTTGCGTGTGGCAGCTCATGAATTTCCAAGTGGCAGCCAGTTGCCAGGCAGCTGGTTAAAAGTAATGAAGCTCCAACAGCGAGTGTGCTTGTGAGTGTGTGTGTGTGTGTGTGTGTGTATGTGAATGTATGAGTGTGTGTGTGTCCCGGCTCCATCGCATCCTGGCTTTCTTGCATGCTCCTCCGTTTTGGGCGCACGTAATTAAATCTAACTTTATTAGCACATTTCGGGGACTCCAAATGAAATGGTGGAACGAGTCGAGCAACTTTGGTGCCAAGGTACTTAGCCATCACCTCACCATCCAACAACCCAGCTTTGCATGCAAGTTGTACACCGAGAAAAATAGTATATAAGTGAGATTTTTGTTTTATTGTGCATTTTGCAACACCTCTTTTAATATTTGAAGTTAAATTCCTTGAATATCTCAAATCAATTTACAGAAATCGTAGAGGTTTCAAAACAATAAATTTGTGTGTCTAAAAGTATGCAACAAATAGTTTACTTCTTTAAATATTTCCCTATTTTAAGATTTTAAGAACACATTTTCAACAGTTTTTGTATTTTCTGTTTATTTCCTAAATAATTTGAAGTTTCAAAACTGTGCTTAAAAATAGGTTTGGGAAATTGGCTTTCACGAATATTTCAGTCAACTTTTGGTCGCAAAAATAATGGTTTTTTATGAGAACTTCCTTTGAGAACACATTTTAGGCGAGGATTTGATCAAATATAAATATTTAGATATCAGAAAAAGGGTTTTTAAATATTACGAAGTTTTAAAACTATATTTTTAAAGTGTCTAAAAGTAGGCAATGAAAAAAATTGTATGTTAATGGTTTTTTATGAGAACTTCCTTTAAGAACACATTTTAAAAGTCGATTTAATAAAACTATAAATATTTAGGGTGCAGAAAAAACTATATTTTTTTAGTGCCTATAATTAGGCATTGAAATTGTGGCTTTATTTAAATTATGTACAGACCACTTTTAGTCACAAAAATTAGGGGTTTTCCAAAGAACTTCCTTTTAGAACATATTTGAAGCAAAGATCTAATCGAAATATAAATATTTAGATTGTAGAAAAACCATAAACAAATCTCTGTGTACCCAAAAGCAAGTCCTGGTAAGATTTAATTAGTTCTCTAGTCCTAAATAAACATAAGTCCTTAGCCATATACGAATATACCCTTGTTCCCATGTACATCTCGTTGTTGTTTCTTGTTGAATGCTGTTGCTATTTGATAACGTTATTGCAGTTGAGTTGTTGTTGTTGTTAAAGACCAACACTTTCAACACCACCACCACCAACCAACCAACCAACCAACCAATCAACCAACCACTACCACCAAGCAAGCCACCTGTAGCCACCAAAAAAAAAAAAAAAATACAACAACCAATACCACCACCAAACCAATCCTCTCTCACTCGTTCTTATTGTGATTTATTCGCTCATTTCTCTGTGTGATTGTGTGTGTTAAAATCCTACTAGAAAACCAAAAAAAAAAAAATCTCGTTATTAATGGAGAATTTGCAATTAATTTTACACTATACTCTGATCACATTTCTCGTGCTCTTCCCATCTACAAATATACTGCATACATAAATCAATGCGAAACCAATTACGAAATTAATCGGAATTGAAAACAAAAACAAAAAAAAACTCTATTGCGAAATGCTTGAAACAATGCCAAGTGCAGCTGGCACGCCCAGTTTGAGGCGGGAGGCGGCCATCGATGGCGATGCAGATGGCCACGACAGCCATGTCGATGGGGATAACGACAACGAGACCAACGCTAACGATGATGATGACGAACGATGGCTGAAGCAGGCTCAGACTCAGGCTTATGCCGCTCACAATGACAGGCCGCAACAGACCAAAACAACAGTCGCAATACGTCAGAACAGCAACAGCAACAGCCACAGCCAGGCCAAAAGCAAAAGCAACTCTAGTACTTGCAACAGCAACAAGGGAACGGGAACGGGAACGGCAACGGCATCTCAGGCACATACTGCCCATAGATTAGCCCCGCGGGCCAGCTTCCCGGAGATCATGCAGCCCCGCCTCTCGCTGAACGGGCTGCTCAATCCCTCGCTAATGCCCTCGCCCCGGCCACTGTATCGGGACCATAGCTCCAGATCCATCAATCCGCTGACCGCCTACGAGCAGCAGATGGCCGAGCTGGACGGGAGTTTCTATGCGAGCAACGCGGGATATTTGGGAGCCGGCATGGGCGGCAGTGCTGGCGGTGGAACGACCTGTACGAATCTCACGGTGGGCGGTGTTTCCACTGGTATTTCTGGTGCAGGTGCCACGTCCGGTGGTGGTGCTGCTGCTGGTGGCCATGGTGGTGGCTCCTCTGGTGGTGGTGGTGGTGGTGCCGCCATTCACACAACCGAACTCTCGATCACACCCACAATGGCCGGCGATGAGCAGTTTATCGATCTGGGAAGCCTAAGGCGCTTCTCGATCGATCGCCAGAGCTTTCTCGGTAAGGCCGCGTCGTCCCAGATCCCTGACAAGTAATGCTAAACAAGAATTTCCCCTAATTTAAATAATTTTAAAATGTGCCTAAAAGTGTGCTTTAATTTATTTAATTTATGTATTTTATGCAAAAAGTGCAATTCAAATTCTAAAACATACTTTTATGCATTAAAATAAATGATTTTTGAAATTTTGAGGGATTTTTGTAGCTCTACTTATATTCCCGGCAAAAGTATCTGCCATTTCGTAGCGCAAACTATATTTTTATTACCCTTTTTTGATGAAAAAAAAAAAATATCCGTTTAAATTGAAAATTATCTACAAAATGTACCATTAATTTTACGATTTGTACAACAACATTTCAGAGATTTTTACTAGGGTCTTAAAACCCCTTAAAATTGTGTTTAAAACTATGTTTCAAATACTACCAAAAAAGGCAAGCTAATTTGCACTGAATTCGATAACATGTTCATTTGATTGCATACTTTTAAACACCTTTTAAGGAGATCTCGAATTCCTATTGATTCCTGAAGAACCCCTGATAGTTTATTTTATTAATTTTATATATAATAATAATATATTTTATATTTATATATTTATATATTTATATTTTTATAAGCTTCAAGAAATACAAATTATTATTAGTTACAAAACAAATTAATTTGCGAACATATCAATAACATAATGATCAATTAAAATAAATTCCAATGCAATTTATACAAAGAGAAAATAAGAAGTAAAAACTAATTTTCTCTTTCCTCTAAAAGAGAGATATAAAAGTGTATAATACATATATAGTTATGTCTGCGAAATGGCTAAGTTTTCCTTACAAATTTCCAATATTTTAGAGTTTTCTCATCCCAAATCAAAAACCCTTAATTGTATAATTCAAATTTCCCTTCAAAATCCGATACTATTCTAGGTCTGCCCTAAAGTTAAACTTTCTACCTAATTCACTCACAACCTTTACTAATAATAATTCTTAAATATATATATTCAATTCACAGATCTAGGACCAAAGTTTGGCATGACCCAGCCGAAATTCGGCCAGAGTGTCTCGCAACAAGGTTTCTTCACTTCGCACGACAGCCTGGCCACACCATGCGCCTCCAGGGCCTCCAACTCGCACATGGCCACCGTAAGCACTGCCTCCGAAATGGATCTTCTGCACAACAAGCAACGCAACAAGTCGCGCGGACGCCTGAAAGCGGCTGCCAGCGGCGATCAGCCGCTGCTGGGCACCTGGAACCGTTCCACGGGACGGGGCTCGCAGGATAACACGCTGGCCGGAGGCGGCGGCGGCGGAGCCACCAGCCTGGCCATGGGCGGCATAGGGCACAACCAGTATGGCGGCAACTACTGCAATGGCACAGATCGGTGGGTGTTCAGTCTTTAAGAGTTTCTTCCATTTTCAGGATAACATCCATAATCTTTAATCCCTCAGCTATCCCCGCTCCCGATCGCAGCAGCAGGGTCACCACAATGCCGCCCAACAGCCGCATCATCCCTACCAGCTGCAGCACTCGGCCTCCACGGTGTCGCATCACCCGCACGCACACGGTCCACCCTCGCAGGGTGGACCCGGTGGCCCGGGGCCACCTCATGGCGGGGGACACCCGCATCATCCGCATCATGGTGGCGCCGGCAGCGGTGGTGGCAGCGGCAGCGGCGGACCACATGGCGGCGGCCAGCCGCATCACCAGAAACCACATCGCACCGCCTCGCAACGGATACGGGCGGCAACGGCGGCCAGGAAGCTGCACTTTGTGTTCGATCCGGCGGGGCGGCTGTGCTACTACTGGTCCATGGTGGTGTCCATGGCCTTCCTGTACAACTTCTGGGTGATAATCTACCGCTTCGCCTTCCAGGAGATCAACCGGCGCACCATTGCGATCTGGTTCTGCCTGGACTACCTGTCCGACTTCCTGTATCTGATCGATATATTCTTCCACTTCCGCACCGGCTACCTGGAGGATGGGGTGCTGCAGACGGACGCCCTGAAGCTGCGCACCCACTACATGAACTCGACGATCTTCTACATCGACTGCCTGTGCCTGCTGCCGCTGGACTTTCTCTATTTGTCCATTGGCTTCAACTCGATCCTGCGCAGCTTCCGGCTGGTGAAGATCTATCGCTTCTGGGCCTTCATGGATCGCACGGAGCGGCACACCAACTATCCGAATCTGTTCCGGAGCACGGCCCTCATCCACTACCTGCTTGTGATATTCCATTGGAACGGCTGTCTCTATCACATCATTCACAAGAACAATGGCTTTGGGTCGAGGAATTGGGTGTATCACGACTCCGAGTCGGCGGATGTGGTCAAGCAGTATCTGCAGAGCTACTACTGGTGCACCCTGGCACTGACCACCATCGGAGATCTGCCCAAGCCACGGTCCAAGGGCGAGTATGTGTTTGTCATCCTGCAGTTGCTCTTTGGCCTGATGCTCTTTGCCACGGTGCTGGGTCATGTGGCCAATATAGTGACGTCAGTGAGTGCAGCGCGCAAGGAGTTTCAAGGTGAGTGTGGCCCAGAAATAGGATTAAGGATTAAGGTTGGGGTTGGGCAATAGCATTTATATAATTACCAATAAGTAATTATTCCAAACCCTCCCCTGCTGTTAGTACTTATCTCAAATTAATGACAACTATTGTTTTAAATTCGCAAAGAAAACAATATGGATGAGAGAATGGAGGAAAATCCTTCGGCAGTGAAAAATGAAAATGAAAACATTCAGGTCAGGGAATAACCATAAATATATATATATCTATTACATATATATTTTCCCCAGTACTTAGCCTGATTAATTAATGTTTTTGTTGCTTGTAAACAAAGAAAATATGAAAATATGAGAAATTTAATTGGGGAAAAAGCAGAGAATAAGCTGCCTGATAGATGACAACCAAGACATTAAGTATTTTTCGGATTTGGAACAATATACTTATATATATATATATATATCTAAAAGATGCCACAAGAGACAGCAGTGTCCTTGGCATTCCGCCTTTGACTTTTCGTCCCTTTCCTTTCCTTTCTCCTCTTCCGCTTAAAACCCTTATAAATGTAAATGAAAAAGTGAACTTCAACAATAGCGGGTTCTCCGGGAATTTCTTCTTTGAATTGTCATCAAAATTCCAAGACTTACCCTGACCACCACCAGCAGCAGCAACAGCAGCAGCGTTAACTTGTTGCCCTATCCTGGTTGTCCTGGCAACTGTGAGCCAGGGAACGACGAAGACCTCGAAGCATATGAATGCGGGATTAGGGACCAACAAGAAAAAAGGGAAACGTTACCACAACAATGGGCAAAGAGATACATCCTTCGTCCTTAAGCTCCAAATAGTATGGGAATAAGTCCAAGATTGTGTGGTTGAAAATTGTATGCAAAATATTGAAATCTGGCGCTGCCAGGGCAATAATAATGTTGATGATGATGTCCCACTGCCAGTGCCAGGAGCAGCGCCAGGGCCAGTGCCACTAATGTCCATTGTGGCACACAAGGAGCCCTCCTCGAAGTACCCGAAGGACTCGTGGCGCAATCTCTCGTAGGCTCAGTTGGGCGTGCGGCCATTAGCTAAATGAACTCGTTTACTCGGCCGAGCCATAAATAACTGGACGAAATGCAAGAGCAATCCAAGTCAGCTAAGTGGAAAATGCCAAGTGAAAGGCAAAGAAGGCCTAGCCTGGGATGCACTGGGAAAAAATGAGGTTTTACACAGGAAAATTATGTTTTCTTTATAGAAAGACTAAGTTTTTCATAGGAAATTAAGCTTTTAATAGAAAACTTAGGTCTTAAATAAAAAATTTGTTTTTCATAAGCAAATAATGTTTTTTATATAAAAAATTTGGTTTTCCATAGAAACATGAAATGTTTTTCAAAGAAATAATTAGGGTTTTCATAGAAAAATTAGGGGTTTTATAGAAAAATGTACTTAAATTTCGTAAAAATAGTTTTAAAAGTATTTTTGTACGCAATGAATCGTTTTATCTCAAAGAAGTTGTGATTTTTACCCTTCTTCTAATAACAATATCATATTCCTTAGAGCTTTCCCATTTTTTCGAGTGCCCGACAGGAAGAGGAAGACGCATTAGAGGAAGCGGAAACGAGAATAAGAAGCAGCAGCAGCAGCAGCAGTGGCAGTGGCAGGGGAAGCATCATTTCTGGCTTTCATTAAGGGCAGCGTCAGCTAAAAAAAAAAAAAGAACGAAAAAAATATTAAAGCCACTCACGGCGACAACGAGTCAAGGTGGTTCGCCTTCAGATGGATCCCTGGCCAGCCCTGCCTTCCGCTGGGATGATGCAAACAAAGCACAATTGGACGACGCCAGTGGGCGAGTCCAAGGGGGCGTGGCACCTTCGGCTTCTGCCTCTTGGCCAGATTCTGGCTTCTTAGGTCCAGCTCTTTAGTCCAGCTCATGCTGCTGTTCCTTCTAAGCCCCGCCTGCAGCCTGCCGACTGCCGCCTGGCGGTCAACTGGCAGCTGACTTGTTTACACAACACTTTGCATGTGTGTTTGGCTATGGCCATTGCACATGTGTCCATTGCCATGTCCATGTCCATGTCCCGGCGAGCTGGAAGCTGGGAAGCCGGAGCATTGGGGAGCGGAGCGGAGGGTTGCGTTGCGATGGCAAAGTCAGCAAGCAAAGCTCTGGCGGCTTAATGGATGAAACGTGCTGTTGAATTAATTTCTGGCTTTATGCTCTCAATTTTTTCTTTCCGTTTTCAATTCCAGGCAGCCTTGTGGAATTTTTTTTCCACTCTGCAGGCAGAGAAATACTTAAATATATTGAAAACTATGAAATTTATAAATAAATCAAAGCGATTTATGGCATATTTTAGGTTTCTCATTCATAACTCTTCTGTAAACATGCAATAATTTCAAGAATTAAACTCAAATCAAATACAACAAATTGCCATAAGCCACTCGACAAACTAAAGAAATTAAGTTGAATAATAGCCAACGTCTGTCATAGTTAAATTCTTTAAATTATGTTAGTTTAGCACTCGTTCATTAATTCACTGACAGTTTTAATGTTGCGAGGCAGAGGGCAGAAAATATCAATGTATCGATATTTAAAGCGAAGGTCGATAAATAAATCGGGTTTTTAACGTTGATAAATATCCTAATTCTATTGTATTTATCGGATATAATACACATAATACACAAATATGCTAAAGAAGAGATTTAACTTGGTTAAAGCTAGCATTGTTGGTAATAAATATAGTGGTTATTGAAATTTTAACTTCAATGCTAAATTTTCGATAATTAAAGCGAAGGTCGATATATAAATCGATTTTGTAACGTTGCTATAAATCTATAATCCGTTGAATATTACAAATATAAGTTAATTGTGTCAAAGCAGAGCCTAAACTTGGTTTAAACTAACATTATTGGAAATAAATATAGAGGTTATCAATACTTTAATGCTAAATGTGATATTTTTTAATATTTAGACAAAGTTTGATATATAAATAGATTTTGAACGTTACTATAAATCTATATTCCGGCTGGATATATCGGATATAATTCAACTGCACCAAAGAAGAGCCTTAACTATTATTATTGGAAATAAATATAAAACCTATCAATATTTTAATGTAAATTCGATATTTATCGATTTTTTTAAATTTCGATATTTGAAAGATTCATTATATGATATGGTATATTTCTTTAGAGCGCTAATTTTGTCGATATATCATCTTGAGCTTTTCCCTTCGATATACATCGCCAAACAGCTCAGGCTTTTCAAATTAACAATACATTTTTCACTGTGTTCCCCTTGTTGTTCAAATAATAGTCACATATTTTCTCAACGTGCAGTTTGTGGTTGCTTGTATGTATTTTTTCCTGCATATTTGCCGTAGGCAAACTTTCAATTTTCACTGCCAACCAAGTTTATATGGGGCTATGCATAAAGTTCATAAAGTCACGCAGGCTTATGCGGCCATCGTGGTCCATATCGACCTCGCGGAATATATCCTGAATATCTGCATCGCTGACGCCGACGCCCAGCACGACCATGATGGCCCGCAAATCCGAGCTGGTAACATAGCCATCACGGTCGCGATCCAAGAGTCGAAAGCTTCTGCGCAGATTCGCGTCACTGTCCACCACCGCTATGCGGGACGCCATCATATGCATGAACTTGGCAAAATCCAGATTCTCATCCCTGTCCTCACTCACCGTATTGATGAGATCGTATAGCTCGGATTCCGTGCTCTCGTGACCCACCGTAATCAAAGCCATACGCATCTCATTCGGGGATATGCTGCCATTACCATCCAGATCGAACCTCCTGAACGCCTCTTCCAGCTCTTCGATCTGGTCCCTGCTTAGGTCATAGGACATGGCGGCAAAAAAGCAGGAAGCAAGATGAAGGTAATGCCCAAAACCAATAAAAAAAAACCCTTAAAGTAATCCAGGGAAAATTGAACACAAAAACATTGAGAGTGTGTGTATATATGAAAAACACTGACTGACAATCAACTCAACTCAACCGAACTCAAACTCTGTTCTCGATGGCTAATAAAACACTTAGCCAGGCGATTCCTCGTGTTCTTGTTATTGTTCTTCTTGTTGTTGTTGCGGTCGAAAACTTTTCCGGAATAATAATGCATCATATATACCAAAGGGGGGGAAGAAAAAAAAAATAAAAGAAGAGAATAAGGAGAGAAGCATGCAGCATTTTGGAGAACCATCCATCAATTTGTCAATTCAGCGCTTGCCTTTGAGTGGCCGACGATGGGACAGGAATGAGGTTTGGACGCTGATGATGAAGGGGATGATGATGAGGAGGGGGTTGCAGGATGATGGGCAGCAGAGAAAGTATACTGACTGACCATACAAAAAAATCAACCATCAGGCAGCGGCTTGTGAAGGCTGCACAAGAAATACAAATAGCAAATTGAATAGATGCACTCTCGCACACACTCGCTGACTTGAAAGGAGTGAGTGTGTACTTGACATCCAGTTAAATCCTTGCCTATTCTTAAGGATTCATCGATGGGGAATGGTCAGGTCAGTCAGCTGTGAACTTCAATTGGTGAGTTGCATAGGGAAAATCATACTTGAGGAGATGTTATACTTCACATAAATTCAGACTTCTTTAGGTAGACTTTAAGACGTCTTACTGGAGGTGCCTTTTAATTACCAACTCGTTCTTGTGTTACTGATAAAAAAGAAGGATGCACCCTCTAAAAATAAGAGACTCATTTCTAGAGTATTTATTTCCCATAAACCATTCATTTTTGCTAAAATAAATACTTTATAAATCAAGTTCCCTAGTGTTACTATTAACAAATAACGAATTTAACCCAAAAGTTAACATTTTCAAGCAGCTATATGGCTTAAAAATACCCTAAACAAACCCCTTCTAACCATCAGAAAAAGGATAATTTCCTTAATTAAAACGCCTAGGCTCCCCAAATGATGGCGCTCTTTATTTCAGACTTAAGCCTTGGCCCCTAGAGGAAGCCACTGACTTGTCACGGATTTCTAGGCTTAGCAATAAGTTTTTCCGGCAGCCCCCGCCGCCCATTTGATTCATTCAACTTTGAGGCCAGGACTCTTGTTGCTTCCATTCATTCATTCATTCATTCATTCCCCCGAAGACTTTGAGCCGGAATGATAAGCAAATGAAATGTTGTCGCCGTCCCACATGGCGAATGATTAATGATTCGTATTTCTCCAGGGAGAACGAGAGAAAGCCTCGAGAGCTGGTCGTTCGTCTAAAGTTAAAACTTAACTTTGAACTAAGGCACAGCAGCACTTTTTCACCCCAACGAATAGCGCCAGTCACGGCTTACTCGGGGATACAGTTTGCAAAGTGACTGAGTCTGCATCGTCTTCTGCTTCTTCTTCTGCCACATTAGCCTACATCCTCCGTTGGCTGCAGCAGCAGCAGCATCCTACATCCTACTCAGGATTCAGGATTCCGGATTCCCGCTCCTGCGGGGCTTGCAACAACTTGTGCTTGTGTATTTGCTTAAGCCGAGGTCGCTTTCCTGTTTCCTTCCGCCGCTTTTCCACTTTCCCGCTGCCAGGGAGGAGGAGGAGATCGAGGGAGAGGAGGAAAAATCCGGTAGGGGGGAGGCATGAAAATTGATTTTGAAATAGTTGGTCTGCCTTTTTAAATTTGATTGACGTTATTACATTACATAACATCGCACACTAAGAGGAGCGGCGAAGCAGCTGGCTTAAGTTATTCATCCATTTAGCCCCACTTAGGGGCAGGGAGACGGAGGAGGGGCCTGGAGGGGAGGGGACTGGGAAAGCAGAAAAGGCAGGAAAAGCAGATTAGGTCTGCTGAGGGGGAGGCTGGAGGCAACAACAAGTGGAAAACTGTCATTATATTTGAGTTATTGATGGTTCGTTTTTTTTTTTTTTTCAAAATCATTTTGCAACAATGTTGCCTCTACCTCTCTCCCACACACACACACACACACACATTCCGCCACACGCTGACAGGCTTCTCGATTCTCCCGCCCTCAGCTCGTACCCTTCCCTTTTACATCACATCACACACACCCACGCACACACGGACACACACACTGTTACATTCACGCTTAGTTAAACGCATGGCTGTGGCTTGTTAACGCCGACAAGCGCAAAAGTTTGCCATTCGCCAAATGCTTGCGATAATCGACAAGCTCACTCACACTCACGCACGGGCACTGAGAGAAATAAGTGGAAATGGGTATCCAAAATTATTTAAAATTAACATACATTGAAAATGGCCACAGATGTGGCTTTATTAAAGAATGCTACCTAAGGAATTAAGAGTTTGAAACCCCAAATATTTTATTGCAACTTTAAAATTGTTTTTAAACCTTAAATCAAGTTTAATTGCATACTTTTGAACACATTTAAAATAGATTTGAAATCCATAGCAATTTCTACGACACACGGACCGAGTTAAAAGCTTGATGCGTGTCAATGGCAGAGTTTAAAACATAATATATTTTATTGCATACTTTTGGGCCACTTTATAATTGATTTGAAACCTTAAAGGAAGTCTTAACTATTTTATGGCCTACTTTTTGGGCACATTCGGAATATATTCCAAATCCATAGAACAAACTGACTGAGTTTTAGCCCTTGGGAGTGAACGCGTGAGTGAATGACTGAGTTGCAGCCTTAAAAATGGTATAGCATACTTTTGGGCAACTTTAAAATCGATTTTAAACCTTAAGTCATCCCTACACTTAGACTTAAAAGAATTCACCCCACAGACCTACCAATAAGGGAATTTTAAATATACACAATTAAGAACTAAGTGTGCAGTTATTGCATACACAATTGAAATTGTAAACTACACTATAGTATAAGTCACTATCCAAAGTAACAGTACACTATAGAAACTACATATTCTTCACAATAAACGTTTTAATAATACTGCTGGGCGGTATCATAGAATAATTTTTGGCGCATTTTAAATTAATTTCAAGTCCATATTGATTTTCCTAACCCTCTGATACAATTTGCATTTGAATTTAAAATTCCTTTCAAGTAAAATTTCGTTTTCTGGAAAAATTGTTTATATCTTAACATCAAATAATGATTTATCCTTAAGACATATTCAGTGCTGGAAAATAAAAATAGAAGCACCAGATTTTCCCCGCAGTGTTGCAACTCACACACACACACACACCAAAGAAGTAACCAACCTGCACACGCATATTCACAGGACATTCACAGTATGGAGGCTGTGTATTGAATTTTCCCCTGTTTTGGCAAGAGTCCAAACAGGCATTTCAAAAACTGACATTTAAAATTATGTAAATTCTCAGCACCGCCCCTCGCTCCGCCCCGCCCCGCCGTAACCCCGGGTCCGCCCTGCCATTATGTAATTGTTATTGTAAATAGTTTTATGCAAATTTTCCCGCTGTCAGCAAAACTGTCAACGGACCTTGATTGATGCATGTGGACAGTTTGCATATGAATCATCGCCCGTGTGTGTGTGTGTAAGAGAGTGTGTGTGTGTGTGTTGGTGGTGTAGTTTTTCAATTTCATTTCTCGTTTTATTTAGTTTTTAAATATTTATTGCATTGTGTTCTGCCCATCGGTGGTGTGTGTGTGAGCCAAGTGACGGTAAAATGCTCTTAGTCTTCATTTACAATTAACGTCGGCTTGACTTCGCGTGGCGTGGCCTGGCCTGGCCTGGCTTGCTGGACTTGGCTTGGCTTTTGGCCTTGCAATTAAAGCAATTTACGCGCTCAATTTAAGCCAGTGCAAGCAAACACAAACACAAATACAAACACGCCGACGAGCAGGAAGCACGGAAACACCCGCCAAAGGATCCAAAAGGAGAGCTGCAGCTGTAGCAGCAGCTCAGCTCGACTGAGGAGAAGATTTGTAGTGCCTTAGCCAAGCGTTTTCATTCTCGCTTTCGACTTGCTAAATGCATAATGGCCAAGAGTGTTGCTGTTTGCCCTTGCTTTTGCTTTTGTTTTTTGCTTTTGCCTTTGCCAGGCCACAATGCTGGCACTAAAAATAGCAACGAGGCGAAGTGACGAAAGGCAAACGAACTGAGTCAAGAACGCGCGTCGAGCATTCGACATTGGCCCCCGGACCCGGACGCGGACGCGGACACGGACCTGGCGATATCCTTTTCACACACTGAGGGAAATTTAATGGATAATGGGAAGGAATAATTGATCATTTTCATTATATATTTAAAGAATATTTGTTTATTTTTTACTGGAATATATGTGCACCTTGAAAATATATTTTTAAATAATGGTAAGAAGCACAGTTTTCTTTTTTGTTATTCTTTTATTAAGAACTACATTTCTTGAACGGTATCACAAAAGACAGGTCTAAACATGACCACCGTTCTTACCTAACCTCAAATAGATTTTTGAATGTGCTTTTTCTCTTTTGTCTCTATAATTCCCAAGTTCTTTTTGCGGCATGTACCATACACACATCACATAATTCCTGACTCTATAAGTCCCAGCTATTTTCAAACATTAAATTACTAAGTCTTTGATGCCAGGGTCAAGCCTTATCCTTATAATTCCCAACTCCATTTTGCGAAGCATTAAATTATATTTATTTTGTAATATGAGCACCTATTTTTTGCCAGTGGCAATCACATAAAAAATTCTTGTAGCTACAAGAAGTATCCTACTCAAAAATGGGACATCCCACGAATTCCAGTGGCCAGAGGCTGTCAAAGGACTTTTGCAGACCTTTCCAGGGTATCGCTTTCTTCGATTTAGCCAGTCTCTCTCTCTGTTTATCTCTCTCTTTCTCATTCTGTCTCCCTCTGTCCTTTGAAACGTACCTCTTTTCGTTACTTTTTTTTCGCTGTTCGTCCTTTTTTCGAAAAAGAAGGATAAGGAAAGGGGGATGCAGCGACGTCCATTATCCACTTTAAGTTGCCCGCCCTTGCTGCGTGTGTGTGCTGGTGGGGGGGGAGGGGCGGCGTTATATGTGTGTGTGTGTGTGTATTTTCAGCTTGGTTTGTGTTTGTTGTTCGTTTCGCTGTTTGCTTTTGCTTGCCACAGCCATGTCCTGTGTTTGTGTGAGTTTATGTTTGCTTCTGGTTATGCCCCACAGCTGTAACCGTATGTGTGTGTGTGTGTGTGTGTGTATGTATATCCCCACACACTCACACATACATATATATATGCGGATTCCAATCAATATCGTAGACGCAGTCGCCGCTGGTGGCCGCTTTTGCCCATTAAGCTGCATGTACACCAACTTACTGTCGTATTTTTAGAACATGCCCGCTGTTGTTCTTGTGCCCCTTGCCACTTTTTTTCTGCAGCTTTACCCAGCTTTTGTTGTTGTTGTTGTTGTTGTTACGGCATGTAGCTGCTCTTTAAGGGCAAAGTATTCCATTATCCTTGAATGGCGAATTTCCCAAGGATTTCAACAGCATCAGCATCAGTAGCAGCAGCAGCGGCAGCCAGTCAAGTCCTTCTACCAATGCAGCTGGCATGCGCATTGTTATTGCCAACAGCGAGAGGTGCTCGCCGCATTTATTTTTAGTTACCGCCTGAATAAATCCATCCCCAGCATTTCATTCGGCCATCATCCGCCTCCGCCACAGCCTTTGCCCCTGCCCCTGCCTGCTTGCAGCCTCCTCTTTATCCAACCTGCCACTTGGCGGCCATTGTTTGTTGTTGCTTGGCGCCATACAGAAAACATCAGTTTGGGATTCGCATTCGCATCCGGATCCGGGGATTCATCAGCAGCAGCAGCAGCAGCAGCAGCTGTAGAAGCACCAGCGGTAAATGCATAATTAAGGTGCAAAAATCAGGGGCTTGAAATTGAAATTGAATGTGTTTTATGGCACGGATAAAACCATACATCTCTGGGTTTTTGTTAGTTGGAATTTTTAACTTAATTCTCTAGAGAATTTTAATCACTTTAAGGAACTAATTTGCTAGTTTAAGTATCTAGCTTGCATTAACTCTCTTGGGAGTAAGTAAACTCTATGAGCATTAGTGAAAATCTTTGAGAAAACTATTATGAAAAGCTTTAAACGTACAATTTTATTTTACGATTAAACTCTTGGAAACATAAACCAATCAAATAATTCAGACGCTTCTTTAAATGCTTGGATTTAAATAATTTCCTATAAATTGCAATCTCTTAACTTCAGGGAAAGTTTATATAATTTGCTCTCTGTCTGAACTAAATTATAGATTCCCAATTAAGAATGTATATACCAATACTCAAGTTCATACAATTTCCTTTGTATTAGAACTAGCTTATAGATTTCCAATTAAGAATTTATATATCCCCATTTAAATCCTAATTATAGTCCTAAATTATAATGTATTATTTTGGCTTAAAATGCATACAAATTCCCTAAAATTCCCTGAGCGAAAACTCCCTTAAATAAACCCCAATGAAGTTCATCTAAATGTTCAATAAACTCCGCTAAATCCATGATATTTTTTCCCCCTAAATATTCGGGGAAAAACCCAAAAGGAATGTCAGGTGAAAGAAGAAAGCCCTGAAGACCATTAGAGAACTCGTTCGCTTTGAATTGTGGCAAGCATTCCCTGCACTCGAGGTGATAATCGCAGACAATTCCTTGCGATTCCTGTGCACATTCAGCAAATGCCAGCAGAGAGCGAGGGAGGGTGGGTGAGCTTTGCAACTCCCATTTGGGGGCCATTGTTCTGTGACCCGACTCCCTGGCTGGCTGTCCTGTCTCCTGTCCCGTCTCCTGTCCCTTGTCCCCTGTCCCCACGGAGCCCAACTTCCGTCTTTGGCATAACACATCAGCTTGGCTCTTAAGTGGTTTCTAGTTAGTTTGCAATTTTCACTTGCCCCACACACACAAATTCACACACAGTACTCTTCCGCCCGCCTTTATTTTCCATATTTCTGGCGGGGATCGGAAGGAGGATTGTGGCGTTTTTATGAAAAGAAACCACAAGTCCTGGGTGTGTGTGAGTCGCGCAGGAAGAGCAAGTTTTTGTCACGCATATTTACTGTTTGTGTGGCGGAGGATGCTGCCCTGCCCTGCGCTCCTAAATCGGGGTGAAAACTTGGTGCTTGGTGCAGTTTCTGTTGCCAGACAATGGCCTGAACTTTTGCACCCAGATTTCTTTCAAATGCACACACACACACACACATGCCCTACTCCTGTCTGCGGTTGATCCTTTGGCGGCGGCAATTGTCCTCGGCTGTCGACTGTCGACTGTTGACTGTGTGAGAAACAAAAGTCAAGTCAGAGCAAAATGGTAAATGTAATTATTGGAAAGCGGCCGGGCTTAGTTTGAGGTGACACACAGACGCAGACGCAGACGGAGACGGAGACGGGGGGGAGAGAGACAGAAGGGCACCAAGGACCTGCTTTCCTGCCAACTCAAAAAAACCGCCAACGAAAATTGCAACAGAAGCAGATCAAAGTTCGCCCGAAGGCAACTGTAGGCGAAGCAGAGCATAAAATGAAAAATAAATAAGAAATAAGCTGAATGCGAAGCCAAATGCAGTTTTTTCCCTCCTCATCAGCATCACCAACATCATCATTATCATCAGCAGCAGCAGCATCATCATCATCATCATCGTCGTCGTCGCAGCCAAGTTGACCTGGGGGGCAAAAACTGGCAAATTAAATTTTGCTCACAAAATGCAACCAAATGGAAGGAAGAGCCAAGAGGAGCCAGGAGGCGGCGGGCAAAGGAGCTAGCGAAACGATACGTAACGAAAGAAACAGGATAAGCTCCGGTTCAGCCACAGAGCAAGCAAAGGAATTAAAGCTCGAGTAATTTCGCCCAAAAAACCACACCCACAGTGGAGGCGGAGTCCATCGACGAAGGCGCAACCGCAATTACGGAACACACGAAATACGAACACTCACTTTCCTATTTGTTTATTTTTACCATGGCGCTGCGGCGCTGCTGCTGCTGCCATGGAATATGCAATTAATATTTAGATTGATTTTCAATTGTAACAAAAACCCGCCAAAGGACGTGCCAGCAAAAATGGTTGGGAAAATTCAATGGATGCGAACGAGCGAGCGAGCGAGCGAGTGTCGAATGCATTCAAGCATTCAAGCCGCAATAAAAATCGCTGTAATTTTGCATGGCTTTCTGGTAGTAGTATCATTGAAATGTTGGGATATAGAAAGTAGAGCAGGAGCAGGAGCTGGGATAGGAGCAAGAGCAGGAGCTGGAAGAGCAGCAGGAGCTGAGGTGGCTCCTTCGTGTGTGTGTGTGTGCCATTTCTATCGTTATCCATATCCGATATGTGTAATGGCTGCCAAGAGGCAGCAGACACTGCCATTCAATAATCTTTCACTTTGCCCGAGGACTCCAGAGCACAAAAAAGCAACTGAAATTGGAACATGGTATAAGAGATAGAGCCCACAGAGCCAAGAACTTCAGCCAGGATAGAGAAAAATAAAGCTTAATTTCGGATTATTTTACATTTACATTAAGTTAGCTCTTACTAGCTGATATAAATGATTTAAGAAATCATTAAGAATTCCGTTTTTAATACAGAAATGCCAAGAAAATTATGTTTTAATTGAAAGAAACCCTCTTCATTTGCTTAAAAAATCATTAAGAAATCTATTTGTAATATAGAAACATGGAAATTATGGTTTTATGGTATTGATTGTTATATTTCCTACATTTACTTAGTATTTCAAAGGCCCAGAAAATAATATTCCATTATTTCCCAGCCCAGAGAAATCCCTTTGCCTACAATATTTTTATTATTATAAAGTTAATGAGACATAAAACCTCATTAAGAATTCAGTTTTTATTATAAAAATACCCAGAAAATGGTGTATTAATTGAATGAAACCATCTGGTTTTTCCTGTATTTTAAAGGCCCAGAAAATAATACTCTAATTTTTTGTAACTTAGATAAATCCTCTTCCCTGCAATCTTATTGTTATTATAAAGTTTGATACAAAAATACCAAGGAAATTATGGTTCAATTGAAGGAATCTAACTGGAAGTGGTTCCCTCCTGCCTTTACTTAGTATATCAAAGGCCCAGTAAATAATGTTCCATTATTCCCTTCGGCCTTTACTTAGTATTTCAAGGGCCCAGAAAATACTATTCCATTATTTCCCAGCCCAGAGAAGCCCTCGAATTTATTTTGTAATATGAGAATGCCAAGGAAATTATGGTTTATCGTAAGAAACCATCTGGCAATAGGTTTAAATTAGTATTTCAAAGACCTAATTTCCATTATTTTCTAGTCAGGAAATTCCTTGGCTGCAATCTTCTTCCTATTATTAAGGTATCTCTTAAAGCAATATTAAAATTAATATTGTAATATAAAAATACCCAGGAAATTATGGTTTAATTGAAAGAAACCATCTTTCCTACATTTACTGAGTATTTCCAAGGTCCAGAAACTAATTTTCTATTATATCCCAGCTCAGAGAAATGCCTTTGCCTGCAATCTTATTATTATTATAAAGTTATACTTAAAACCTCATGAAGTATCCATTCTTTAATATAAAAATACCCAGGAAATTATGGTTTAATTGAAGGAATCCAACTAGAAGTGGTTCCCTCCTTTTCTTTACTTTGTATATCAAAGGCCCAGTAAATAATTTTCCATTATTCCCTTCGCCTGCAATCTTATTAGACAAGCGAAGTGAAATTTGAGTTGAACAACAAAGGACATTTGACAATTTGAGAGATGACAAATGACCAACAGGGAAAAACTAGAGCTAGGGGAGCTCCTCGAGGCTCCAGAGAGCTGGAGAGGAGCGCTGGCGATTGATTGCATTATAGATGTGGTCCTTGCTGGCCACGCCCACGCTCTCTCTCTCTCCGCCCTACCCTCTGGACAGGGTATTTATTTGTATTCAATCTGTTTGCCTGTTTGTCAGTTGGTTTTCAAATGTTTGCACGAGCAAACACAAAAGACGCAGGCAGCACTCAGTTCGATTCAGTCGAGTTGAGTTGCGTTTGCGTTTGCGTTGAGTTCTACCTGTTTCAGCGGCGGCAGCCATCACTCCACATTTTCATTCTCATGCCCCGCCGGCAACCGCCGACGACGACAAATTGTGTCAATATTTGTTACCACTGACGAGCCAAGAGATTTAATTTCCTCTTATCGAACTGGGATGACTCGCATCCCGGCGAGTGGGTGTGCGAGCGTGTACCGTGTACCCTACACCCCGCATAGAAACAAAAGCCAGTTGTCATCAATATTGCTCAAACAGCATCGAGTATCCTGTCCTGTACTGTCCCGTCCAAGTCCTGTCCTGTCCCGGTCACACGGAATGCTTCACTCTCCACAGATATGGCCAATCGAGCGAGCAAGCATCGCTCATTGTTCAGCTGCAGGAACTGCAGCACGCTGGCTGCACTCCACAGCTCCACTGCTCCACTCCACTAAGCCACCAATAGATGTGGTCAGGTTCCTTTTCGGTGGTGGCTTTGTCCATGCTCATCCAGCACAAGCGGGATTGTTAATTGCTGGCTAAACAGAAGCCTTGGCTTGGCCAACATCCCACCCCCACCCCGGTTAGGGTTTCAGTAATCAATATCAAGTATACGCCAGGTGCGCCGGCCAGAAGAGCTTAAGTCCCGCCGTATTCTGTTCGGACAGCTAAAAGCCCTATATTACAAATTTATGCAGACCATCTTGATTGACCGATTAGGGGGCAAAGCCTAAGTACTGTGGAAAATATGTATAGTAAAAGCTAAAAGGATGCTTAAGGAAAGGTACATATATGACGTCATCAGGTTTTTGATGATTTTTGACGACCTCACACCCTATATAATCAAGAGTAATCATCGCAAGAACCATATTTTCTATGATTAAGTAATCATACAACAAAATGTTCTAACAAATAAATTAAAAACACCCTTTGTTGGATATATTTGAGTATAGAATGATGACGTAATCATTTTCCGAGGCACTGCTCCCTAAATAATCAAAAATAATCATTTCTTTAACTCTCTTCCCTCTTAGTTGATTACGTAATATATAAACAGTCCCTAAATAATTTAATAATAAGTAAAA
This sequence comes from Drosophila baimaii, assembly GCA_018874675.1. NCBI lineage: Eukaryota > Metazoa > Arthropoda > Insecta > Diptera > Drosophilidae > Drosophila > Drosophila baimaii. Next base: position 18,773 of record JAEIIU010055587.1, on the reverse strand, counting down.
GCAAGCCTGGAAATTGTTTTATCTTTCCCAAAATAAAGTTTACAAGTAGCCAGAAATCTTTACAAAAATTAAAACTATATTAAGGAAGTTAAACTAATAAAAATGTATGTTTATTTGACAATAAATATAGCACATTTGAAAAGTCCTGGCTTTATTTTAAAGCTAATTCTTTTTCCATTAAAAATTCCCTTAGAACAAGTGGTGGGGAAAGTCAGGTCTTTCCCTTGATACCTATAATTTATTAAAGGTTATCTCAAACATCGAACACCGCAAAATTTGCTAGCAATTATTTTCGCTGTACACCCCATTGTACGGAAAACCCCTAATTTCCACGCACTTTGTATGCCAGGCGCGTATCCATTTCCAGGAAAATCCTCAGCAAATACAAATAAAACATTTTCCTTTCTCTCTCTCTGTTCTCTTTTTTCTCTCCTCCTTCTCCCTGTGGTTCTTTGCTTTTTTCGTGTATTTTTTCTGATTTTCTTGTTTTTTTTTTCTGTACTTTTAGCCAAGCTGGATGGCGTGAAGACGTACATGCGGATGCGACGTGTGCCGAATCATCTGCAGGTGAAGGTCATCAAATGGTTCGATTACCTGTGGCTCACGCAAAAATGCTCGGACGAGGAGCGCGCCGTGTCCTGTCTTCCTGATAAATTAAAGGTAAGTACGCAGCGCCGGAACACGATTTGTCCATTATCCTAGAAGCTGAAAATCTATACCGAGATGACGATACTGATTCCCGATTTCCTTCCCACCCCCCTTCGGCAGGCTGAAATAGCAATTAACGTCCATTTAGATACACTTAAGCGGGTGGAGATTTTCCAAAACACCGAGGCCGGCTTCCTATGCGAACTGGTCCTACGCCTGAGGCCGGTGCTCTTCTCGCCCGGCGACTACATCTGCAGAAAGGGTGAGTGTCCTAGACTTGGAGTGTTTCCCTGATCCCAGCTCCTTAATACCATACCAACCAACCACTTGGCATTTTTTTCCCCCCATTGGCAGGCGAGGTGGGCAAGGAGATGTACATTGTGAATCGAGGACGATTGCAGGTGGTGGCCGACAATGGAAAGACGGTGATGGCTTCGTTGAAGGCCGGTTCCTATTTTGGCGAGATTAGTATACTCAATATGGGCACCGCAGGTAAAGAACTTGGTAAATATCCCGTTTTAGTGCGACAGGCGGAACAATAACGATAACGTAACTACTACAACAACCTTCCCCAGAAAGAAATCTATTGATAAATCCAACAGAAGACACACTACTTGCTACTATATAATAATACACCATTTAGAAAGTATCTCTGTGTGTGCGTCTCTCTCTATCTGTGGAATGTGTAATTGTCTATGAATAAGTGTTAAGCGGAGAGAGTTCGAAATGAACCTGCAGGACCCTCCGGAAACTATAGTTTAGAGCACCAACAACCACTCCCCCCCCCCACCCACTCGAATCAATATTTATAGAATTTACATTTTAATTTATAAATATCTGTCATATGGAAAATATAATATTTTTACGTTATTTTTTTGCGCCACTTTAAATTCTGTTTTATTTTTTCCGCCGCCCTTTAAGGGTCGCCACGAATTTTTTATTGCACTTCCCACCACCCCCTGACCCTCTCACGCGGTTGAAAAATTAATGAATGTCAAATGCAATTATAGCACCTGCATGCACTCACACGGTTCTCTCGCCGCGCCCCGCTCTTGATTTTATTGTTCCCGACATTTTTATTGTAGGGATACTATAAAAATGCTTGCAATAATTGTGGTTGGCATAAAAACTGATAAAAAAAAAGAAGGAGAGAGAAAAAAAACGTAGTAAACGCTGCTTTAATTTCATTTAATAGTTGTAGGGCCCAGCGAACTGTGAAGTTGATTCGGAAGTGCTGCTGGGTGTGAAATTTCGACCCCTGCCTGGGTCATAATTAACCAGGGAATATACACATGTGTGTATTTGATTCTGCTCAACCAAAGACTCTCTACTTACTAAGACGCCGAACGTCATAACGCTCCGCAACGTCCTAGCAAAGAGAGAGATAGCTCGCTTTATAGCCACTCTCTCTCCTGTTTCCAAGGCAACAGTATACAGCGGAAGCCGACGATTCTCACGCATTCTACATCTGTATGCACACATGAGAGCCCATTCTATTTTTAGATTTTTACGCTCTCAACGTTGTGAGAGCGGGAGAGCGAAATTTTCGTCCGAAAACAAAAAATTTTGCTTGCGTATGGCAATTCAAATGTATGGTCGTTACATATCTTAGTAATTTTAGCGTCTGTGGTTCAACTGCATGTGAGATACATATCTGTGAGTTGCATACTCCAAGGCGTCAACACCATCGGCACCATCATCGGAAATCGTGAACCGTGAACCGTGAACCGTAAACCCTGAACCATGAGCAGCAGCTAATTGAGTTTAAGGAACGGCAGGAGTTGTTGCCAACTCAATTTGCAGAACAAAAAGTTAAGGTGGCCCGAAAGTTTTACGCCTCGCAGGCCGAAGGGCCTAGTGCCAGGACACACACACACACACACACACTTACAGCGAAATCGAATTGTTTTAAAGTGCCTTTGTGTTTCTGCATGATTTAAAAGCATTATTCTGGGTCCGGGTGCCAATGCCATTCGTGTTCGATCAACGGTGAGAATTGCCTAGGGGAGTTTTCGCACTGAAATGCAATTTCTTACGCTAGTTAGTCTCTACCTATCTCTCTCTATACTTTAATCTGTCTCTCTCTCTCTATCTATCTACCTCTATATATATATTTGTCTCTGAGTCGATGTTGTTGTTGTATTGCTTTGCCTGGACGTAATTTAAACGTTTCTCTACACGTAATTGTATTGAGAGTTGTGTAATTAACATTAAGTATACGACCCATTGACACAAGCCACACACCACACTTACTTACATACATATACCTGCAAGCGATTCTTCTCGTTTGGAAAACAGAGAGCTGCTGTTAATTGCATGGACATGCTTATGAGATTTTAAACAAATATTTAAGAACATAAATTAGCTTTAAAAGATATTAAAGAATAGTATTTTTAGAATACTAAAAATTTACTTTACTTCGTTGAAGATTAGGTTTCATTTTAATACCATAAATTATAGGTTTCATGGAAAATTTACTACTGTAAAAAGTTTAGACTAGAAAAAGTCAAGAACTAGGCATTTAAAAAACTTGAAAAATTAATAACCTAAATATAAATCATAAAATTTCAAGAAAAATACATTCATTTGTATGGAAAATGTCTAAAAATATACCTCTACCCTAAATACTCAGTTTCCCTTTTCAAAAATGTGTTTTATGGATTATAATTCTATCCATAGAATACAGAAAATATACCTTGGTTTTTGAGTATTAAGATTTCCTTTATTGGGAATTTCTTTATAGAAATATACTCCACGTAAAAGGCGGGAACAGGGCTTTGACTAAAGGCATTTAAGATACCATAGGTAGTAAAATTCATAACATTAATCATAAAATGGCAAGGCAAAGGTATGGAAAATACCTTCAAAAAAATTTAAAAATTTATTTCTCCCTTCTAAAATATGTTATATGGATTATACTTATGTAAAACCCCAATATTGTTTCATGGATTTTAATCCAAAACATGTCTGCCTTTGGAACCCATTTAATATTTACTCCCCGAGATACAGCTTTTGGCTCTATCTATTTTTTGCCCCGACCTTTCTATCCATATTGTGTGGCATGCAATTTTAATGTCTTTGTGCGGCCAAGTCAACAAGAAGAATCGACAGACACACTCACCCTGACACACACACACACACCCAGACAAACAAGAACACAGCGACTCGAAGCCGGGAAATGCTTTTTTGCAAGACCATTAAACTTTTCTCTTTGCGTTGGCAAACATTTGCTTTGGCAACTTTCACGATGCGAAACAAAAACAGGCAACCGACGCACAGCCAGCGTTCGCTCGGTGGGATACAGCGACCTATTCGTCCTGAGCAAGAAGGACATGTGGGACGTGCTGAAGGAGTATCCGGCGGCGCGTGTTCGTCTGGAGTCGATAGCCGTCAAGCGATTGGAGAAGTACAAGAAGGCACCGCTGGAGAAAGGTAAAGGCACTTGTCTTATTTGCTTCCCCTGCGCCCTAGCCTGTCCTGTGTCCTGCCTGTCCTGTTCCCTGTCCTTGCCCAGCAACAACAACCACACAATATTATCCCATTCCAATAATATATCCTATCCCCTGCCCAGAACCCCCGCCAAAAACAAACACCACTCGAAATTCAAAGATACGAATACGAATACGATTGCCCCAGAATAACACAATTCGATTGTTTTCGCCTTCCGTTCCGTCTTTCCGTCTCTCTCCTTCTGCCTTTTTTTTGTTTTTTGATTTTCAATCGATTTCATTTGCGTCCGCTTCCGGTTGTGAACGATTTTGATTTAAAAACACAGTCAAATACTTTAATGTAGTTGCCATGGGTCGCTGCCAATCGACGCCGGGCCTAGTCGAGAGCTGTGGCCGCACTTCGCTCGAGGAGATGTGGTTGCCGCCGGCAACGCTGCATCACCACCAGCAGCAGCTTCAGCAGCAGCATCAGCAGCAGCTACAACAACAGCAGCAGCAGCTCCAGCAGCAGCATCAGGCCTCCCGGGAGCAGCATCTGCCACATCGCCAGGAGTCCACACAACAATCCTCTCAGTCGCATGGTTACAGGTGAGCCTCTACAGCCACGTTTGAATTGCGGTATTGGAAATAACAGCACTTGAGAGGGAATGTGTTAAATTGAGTGGGTTTCGGGATGAACTATAAGAGGGGGAGTATTCAATATATTGGTAAAGAAGTTTATTCCTTCATTAAAGAGCTATTTTTTCCAAGAATTTACAAAGAAAGATGTTTTAAAAACAAGATATCGCACGCCACACGAATTGTTTGTGCTGTATCTAGAGCTGGCTCCAGGCTGTCTTGAAATTTTACTTCAGAAGCTAGAGAGGCTCTAGCGTTCTGCTCCCTATAGAGCTGACTCCTGTCTCTCTTGAAATTTTTTATCTCTTCAAAACCAGAGAGAGAGCACGCTCTAGGCTGTAGCAGCCTCTCACTTGTACGCATACAGTGGCAGCCGACGACTGTATGTGTGCACACGTATTCTCACTCATTCTACATCTATACGCACACATGCAAGCGCTTTCTCATTGTAGAGTTTTACGCCCTAAGCTTTGTGAGAGCCGAAAGAGCGCGATTTTTATCGAAAGCAAAAAAATGGCTTGCATATGGAAATTTAAATGTATAAACTTTGGACTTCCTAAGTTTCAAGCTTAACTAAAAGAGGGGGGAATTTAATATAGGAAAAGGAGTTCATTCCTTCATTAAAGTGCTTTTTTTCCTAAGACTCTTCCACCTTTATAAATCCCAATTCTAACATAAACTCCCCAAAGTCCCCGCAGCTATGCCGACCGCTTGGCCAGGGCCACAGATTCCCCGAGATCGGTCAGTCCCAGTGCCCATGGCTCCGAGGAGCGACCACGAAGTCGAGCCACCTCGCACCACTCCATAAGACCCCAATCGCAGCCAAGTCACACGGGTAAGTACCTCGTAAAAGACAGAGATTAAATCTGATGACAGACTACTGCATAAGCTATGACTTTAACACCCTACCTCTCTCCCTCCCCCTCACCCAACTAGGTCACATCTGCGACTCCAGTTCGCAGCTGGAGTGCTATGGCGCAGGAGTGGGCGGAGCTGGTGGCGGAACCACGCCACTGCTGGGCTCCCACGAAGCTCTCGAGGATGAAATCAAGCGACTGAGGGAACGCCTGCACACTGTGGAATCGGAGAATCAGGCTCTCAACACCAAACTGTCGCAGCAACAGTGGGATCTGGAGAATCGACTGGCCGAGATCGAGATGCAGATCTGCGGCGTCTCATCCACATCCAGTGTGGATCCCGAGAACGAGACCGAGGAGCTGGAACGGAACAGAGAGAGTATCATATAACACGGGAGCGTGCTGCCCCATCAGGCGATCGGTATGGTGTACATATCATGTTCCTCATGACTCCTCCACGATCATCATCGATCATCCGACAACTGAGTGCATCCGAGAGAAGGCTGGCGAGGATCATCATTGGCGGGAGCCATCATTAAACCGCTTCATATCGCATCTAAAACTCTCGCCCCCTCAATATCTCCACCTCTCTATCTGTCTGTTGTGTGTTTCTCCCTCTCTCTCTCTATGTTATGTCTGTGTGTGTGTGTCTGACACACTTTCTCTCTCTTTATGTGTGTGTGTGTGTGTGTTGTGCATGCATCCCGAATTGCCTTACTAACGAATAAAACCATGACCAGGAGCAGCAGCAGCTATACAGCGGCAGGAGGATCGAACTGGGGACCGGGAGATGCCGATGCCGATGCAGGATCAGAGGCAGGATCAGAGGCGACCACTCGAAACTGAGACGGGGACTCAGACTCAGACCTGTGCCAAGTACTGTTCGCTTTAGGGCACAGGCACCAGGAGAGAGATAGAGAGGGTGGGAAGCAGAGAGGTGATGGCCAGATATAAACCCCCAAGATGTGCAATTAATATCTCTTATGATCAAGCGACACCAAAAAAAAAGAACACAAAAAAAATAAACCCAAAAAGGTGGCACTGCCAAAAAGGAAAATTTGTTAAAAAAAAAAAAATGCGCCAAAACCCTTATGTAAATATTTATAGCGATATGGAAACCCACTCAGATCAAATAGAATATTATAATTGAATGAGTTTTGGGGCGGCGCCAGAGATCGGAAGAGCTTTAAGAGACTTTCCGAGAGAGAGAACTTTCCTCCTCCCCCCCTACATAACTAAAACTTTTTCCATACTAAAACTCCGAAATAGATTCGAGATTTATATAGAGAACGAAACATCATTAGGCCTAGACGCTCTTCGCTCCTTTTTAAAAATGGTTACTCAACCAAACAAACAAAACACGAAACGGGTACTCGAGATCCCATTGTAAATACTTTCGCTCTAGGAACACACTCCAATAAGCATAATCCCAGTATAGAGATCATCCAAAAAGAAATAACTACAAAATTACTTTAACTCATGAGTGTAACAAGTGAATATATATATATATGAATATATATCTATTGTAATATTTGCTAATTGTAATTCGAAAACATGAAAAAATTTACTAGATGTGTATATGGGAAACGATTTACTTTAAAACTGAAAATAATGCATAAACAATTTATGGACAAACTAAGTGAATATTTGCAAAATATTTGTACTATTGGAAAAGAACTGCCAGAGCATACACCACACACTCAAAAAGAAAAACAGAAAACTATATTAATAATTATAAAGAAGGAAGTATAAAGCTATAAATATTAAAACTATTAATAAAAACCCAATATAAAGTAGATCAGTCAAAAAGAAAACCACTTTTAATGCAATATTATATTGTACTACTGTCGTATATGAACGTATATCTATATATACACATATATATATATGATATGGTAAAAGTTTAAAGGTCTAAATGTATTTAACTTTAGTTAGTTGCCCCAAAAATAAGAAAAAGAAAATCCAAAACAAATGCTGAAGATTGTAGTTGAGAGAAATAAAAAAAAAACACATATTAATTAAGACCAGAAGAGAGGGTTCTGTAGCAGAACACACACAGAACGCAGTTCAAGAATCCCCATAATATGGGGGCAGCTGCGATGAGAAGAATGAATTAGTTTAGCCAGTAACTCTAGTTATACCTAGTTATACCATTAGATGTGTACCAGAGAAGACCAAAAAACAAAAAAAAAACAAAAAACCAGAGATCGAATCGCGATCGTTTATGAAAATTGTTCAGTGTCAACTCCAAAAAGAAAACAAAAAACAAAAGAAAACATTTAAAAACCAGAAGCTGGGTTGATAAGGAAATCTAATAATTATATAGCTAAAATCGAATAAGATTCTTAACTTTACAGAAGGCTAGAGCACACGGGATACGTTTGAGTATCTGCCGGATGAAACGGAAACTGGAAACTGGAACGAAACTCATTTCATGCCAACCAAAAAAAAAAAAACGAAAACCAAAAACTTGACTTCAAAACTTTGTTAGGATTCTCCTTAGATTACTTAATTTTCGAATTTTTCTAGTGAGCAACAAATAGAAGGAAATTCCTCTTCGTTTTTTCCATATTTTTCAAAACCTAATTACTTTTCGGAATATCATATAACGGATTAATTAACGAAACAAATTAATTAATAATTACAATAAACATCAAAAAAATGGGGTTTCATCTAAGACAAAGGCTTATACCACGAACAAGAGGAGCCAACGTGCTTCACCACTCTTGTCAGGATTTATCGCGGAGTTTTTTGGGTTCTTTAGTTAGCCAAAAAGTTAAAGTTGAATATAAATAATAAACTAAATTAAATGATTATACATTTTTATGGCTTATTAGCACGCTTACCAGCCACAGCAGGACGCAGGACTCTCTGTCGTTTGTTACACTTATTATTCCCTCTGATTTCTCCGAGTGTTTTCCGTTAGAGCGCGTGTGTATAGACATATATATCTATATATTTGTTATATTGAACGTATAATACAAGGAACTACATCGATTCGGTTGTGTTGTTGATGTTGATCATGATGATGATGACGATGCTGGCGAGTTTGAATGGCTTACATAATGATAGGTTTTTACATTATTTTATGCATTGCAATCTATATGAATGAAACAAAAACAAAAGAAAAACAACAACATTTATAGCTTTATTTTTACTATAAATTAATTAATTTATAAGAACTAAACCAACAAACAAAACGGTAAATTAATTCAACATTCATAGCTAAAGTTCTCACTCAAGCAGAAGAGATCCATCTCATCTCAAGGCAAGTAAAGGCATTTTTTAATCAGATCAGATCAGAAAAGGCCCCCCGATTTGCAGCAGGTAAATCGAGCTTATCGTGCGAGAGAGTTTCAAAGCCGTTTACATTGCTGAACAACTCTGTAATCTTGAATAAAACTAACAACAACAAAAAAAACAAAAAACCAAACCAAAAAGGGTAAACAACAAATGGAAAAATTATAAAATAAAAGCCACAGAACAAGCAAGACAAAAGCGCAGAAAGAAAAACTGAAATACAAATAAAATCAAAAAAACAAAACAAGAAATTCTTAATACATGAAAATCGTGCGTTTCGTTTATGCCTCCGGGAAAGGGGGGGAATTATGGTAAAGTGGGGGGAAAATCCAACGACTCATCCACCAATCGATGCAACCTGCATGTCGTAATCAATAAGATCTGAGAAAGAGCCGCAAAATTGTTCAATTACACAAAAGGCAAAGCCGAAACCACACACTCATCGCATTGCCGACGCCTGCAATTAACGAGCTGGTTGAGTAGTCCCCGAGTCCATTAGGCCAGCAACACTCGAGAGGTCTCGTTCCCCCCAGAACGTTACCAACTAAACAACTAACTTTGGTAAGCGGAAACCGAGCAACGTGAGCGAATTGAGAGCCCAAAACAAAGACGGCCAAACAAAACAAGCCGAGATCGCAACGATGACGTCGTCGTCATCGTCGTCGTCGCTCTGCGTTCCAGTGGAAGCTCTCTTGGCCAAAGCTTTTGGCTCAGACGGATCCCCGTAGCTGCTTGCTGCTGTGGCTGCCTGTGGCCAGTCGTTGTGAGCAACTCGTGCGCGCTGGACGTGTTTTTTTCTTTAACCTTTTTAACGCTCTTTACCCTCTTGTCCCCACACCGTAAGCGAATCGAAGAAGTGTAAGCAACAAGTGCCAAAAAACAAAAAAAGGGAAACAAAATAAAACTCCGGCTTGTACTTGTACCTACTTGCCTGGGCTGTGCTGTGCCTGCTGCGTGTGTGTGTGTGTGTGTTGGTGTGTGCTGCGCCCCCTCCGACTTTTTAATAATAAACTTCTGATGCCCGTCGTCTAACGCTAAAGTTAACTACATATTTTTTTTTATGGATCTTCATGTGCCTTCGCTCGCTCTGCTCGCTTTGTGTTTAATTTCAACTCGTATTTTGCTGTCTTTTTCTCTTCGAGTTTGCGTGTGGAGAGCGTTGTTCTAATTTTTCATAGCTGCTGCTTAAATTAGAGGGGCTTTATGTATTTATAAGCATATATACCACATATACTTCCCAAGCGGAATTTGTGCTAAACACGTGAACGAACGAACGGCTGCGGTGTGGCTGCGGCCGCGGGGCACCGTGTGAAAAGCATAAATACCAAAAGTCGCAGTTATAAGATATTCAGATTCAGATATCTTGGCCTAGCCCATTGCATAATAGGCGAAGGCGAAAGGGGGGGAAGCGCAGAGAAAAAAAAAACACAACCGAAAGCGAATCTGAATCTTGGAGTCTGAATCTGGTTTTTCCGTTCAACGGCGACGGCGGCTCTGGGCTCTGGGCTCTGTTCGTTCGATTGGTTTTTAAAGCATGGCCAACAAACAAATAAAAACCTTTTTTCCACTGTAATTGCTGAGCGGCAGCGGCTGCTTTTGGGCGAAATAACCGAGACAGAGTAATGGGCAAAAATTAAAAAACAATAGAACGCGCACTCACTCGCGCCAAGAAGGTTTGGCTTGGCTGCGTTTTGGCGACGCCTAACGGCATTAATCAAGAGACTGAAGGCACAAACGCCGCTCTGCCTTTGCCTCGCGTAATCAAAAGACTGAAGACACAAACTTGGCAGAGCCCCCTAAAGTGTACGCTGTCTATCTTCTATATGTATGTGCCTTTTCTATTTATGACAAACAGCTATAAAAAAAAAACTGTTGCCTAAAATAAACTCTACCTTGCCATAGAAGCATGCGCTAATGAGCCATCCATTTGGCTTTTGAGGCGTGGCAAGTGTTACAATCGCATTGGGCCAACAGGAAATAGAATATGTAATATAACAAACAAAACAACAAACTAATGGCCCACGTCTGGCCGCGTCTGGCCACGTCTAAAGTGAAGTTCAAGACCCCCATTCAGGCTTAAATGTTATAACATTGGAAATAGCAAAAATAGCTTTAGTAATTTCCATAGTAAATACATTAAAAATACAGTTTTCAAGCACATTTTTGCTTATTAATAGTTCCTAATAGATCTGTTAATAAATATACAACAGCTAGTAAAAATTAGGCCTCAAATAACCATAAATAATTAAAAGCCAAACTCTCTCAGGGGGGCATTATAAAACCCCTTAAGTAATCCCGCTCCAAATTGATATACAACACTCTTCCATTCATTTTTCAAAAAAAGATCTAAGACTTAAGAGCTTGCGAGAGCATTTCATAGTAAATTCCTTAGGCCATCCATCATATATAATTATGGGCTTCACCTCCACACTCCAGTTAGTCTCATATATATTTCAAAGTTAATGACGTTGTCATAGAACATTTAGCCAAATATAATATTCCCACAGCTTTTTGGAAGCTTAGCCCGACAACAGAGTAGTTATAGTTGTAGAATTCTCACTTGAGAATCATTGAGAAATCAATGGTTGGTGGCTTGGTTTTTGGCACAAATCAAACTTGAAATCTCACCCACGTCTAGAACGAGGCGTTGAACCAAGCCATGTGGGTGGCAGCCCGATGACGACCACGACGACGACGACGACTACTCTGAGATTTCGCTGATCGTGTGGGTTGGGGCAAGGCGAAAAGCAAAAAAACGTATATATTCGGACAGCAAACAAATCGAAAAGTGTAAAAAATGCCAGACACCTACGTGCACATCGCATTCTGTGTTATAGATACACCAATATATATATACATACGATATCCAGTGCCACGATATTTGGGATATTACGTAATGCCCTAAACTAGGTGTGTCCACTGCTGCCCTCTTCTACCTATTTTAGTCACGACTCCCGGCCTCTACACTTCCACTTTCGATGTTTGCTCTGCGCCGCTGACCAACTAAGCAAACCTGGCCTGCAAATTGGTCAGTGCGTCAGAGACATTCCCCCATTACCATTGCCCCATTCCCATTCCCATGACCTTGCCGCGAGCTGAACAAAAAAAAAATATATAGAACACGGACAAGGAGTGGAGCTGTAGCTCATTCCACTCCATCGGCGAGTGCAACTAATTAGGTTCATTGCCAATGTCAAGTGTCATGTGGATGACATCAGCCGTGCGGGATCACTCATAAGTTGGAGGAGCAATTCATTTATTTTCAGTGCTTTATTTTTGTTTTTTTGTCATTTAATTTATGCAATCCAAGCAACGCAGTTTTGTCACTGAGAAAAAATAACAATAGCTTGTTGCAGTTTGTCTTCTCCTTTTAGACATAATTATAGTTTATTTGATATAATATCCCATATTTTATTAGTAAGACTCTTAAGTCTCGACTTAAATCCTTTGACAAAGAGAGGATCACTACACAATAGGACTTAATAAGCTTTATTTTTTAACAATTGTGGCTTTCCTGGGCTAAAAATATTCATTTCACGTTGTTAACAAATATTTCTCAGGTCTACCACTTTTAAGAGTATTATTTTCAGGCAAAAATATACCTGAATCGATGACCAATTTCGGTGATATTTACTTTTTGCTCTGTACTCTCCTGTATAGCCACAACTCATCGCTCGAGCAGCAGCAGCAAGTGATGATGAGTGATGTCATCTCAAAGTTGTTTACCTTTAGAGCTCGACGAAAAAAAAAAGTGTTTGTCAATAAATACTATTTGGAAATCTGCATACCAGCCTCGCTCAGAACTGGACGTGCTATGATATATGTGCTAGCTGCCTGACTGACTGACTCTCTGGGCTTGTTGGAAACGCAACCGGATTTCCTATAATTAAGTTGGTTAGACAGAGTCTTTTGACGCCTCGTTGTCTTCGCGACAGCATGGCTGCCAAGTTGAAATTTCGATTTTGTTAGCCAGTATTGTGTGTGTGCGAGTGTGTGTTTGTCTAACTTTCGGTTTGCACAAATTGTTAAGGTAAAAGTGCGACGACGACAAGTGAAAACAGGCAAACAATTGACAATTGATCGTGGCAGATTTCATTACTGTGATTGCGATTGTGATTACAATCATTATCATCGGTGGTGGCTCCCACGTTTACACACACGCTGCCTGCTGGCTGTTAGCTGTTAGCTGCTTGCTGCTGGCCTTCTGGCTTGGCGTTTTGTGAAAGACTTGCTCAAACGTCAACATTCACATTCGCAGCAGCAGCAGCCGCCACATCCACATCCAACAGCGCTGCCCACCAGATCTGCTCGCTTTTGCTGCGGCGAAATTCCAAACTAAGTGATTTCTGTTATTTTTTCAGACTCTTTTTTGTTGTTGTTGTTGTTGTTGTTTTTTGTGTTTTGTTATTTTTGTATTCAATTTTCCTTTTCCCCCGCTTCGTTTTGGCTTGGAAGCTACGAAACCAGTTTTGCTTTATAGCCAGATTCAGAGATATTCGCATACACACTCACAGACACACCACACGCTCTGGTGGAACCCCCCCGCATTTTTTTCCTGCTACTTTGCTCTCTCAAAGCTCAAAGCTTGGCCATGACGTCATGGTTTGTTTTGGCCAGGCCTAGAGAGCAGACCAGCCGCCGCTCGGAGATCGAACTAAGGCTGCGGCTAAAACAGTTCGCTTCGAGCTGCGAGCGTGTGCAAAACGAAACGAAACTGAAACCGAAACTGAAACCGAGATCGCGTCCGATCAATTGAAATTCTTCTGACCAATTTTTTTCCCTCCCTCCCCACCCCGATCAACATCAGTGTTTGAACGAGAGTTACACCTGTACATATGTACGAAGTGCAGTGACACGTGCTGTGAGCGATTGACGTGCGATGGACGTCAAGGACATAAAAGGCGCCAAGGTGACGCATGCGGGGCTGCTCAAACACAACTCCGATGGCAGCACCGAGACGCAAAAGATCACCCACGCCGGACTGGTGGCCCGCAGTCCCGAGGGCACCGCCGCCAAGGGTATGAACATCCGTGGCAATGAGGATCTGTGGGTGGAGATACAGGCGAACACATTCCGCAACTGGGTCAACGAGCACCTGCGCGAGACGGGAATGCAGGTGAGCTTATAGCACATACTACATAATACATACACATACAAGCATACAGAGTGTTCCCGCAGTTATGTAACACTTTCTAACCGACTGAGTCTGATCGATCAAGCGAGAAAAAACAATTACCCAATCAATGGGTCGGGTTCGATGAATATACATTTCGTAGAACTATCAGTGCCAAGCAGGGCCTGAGAACGGAGAGAAAATACAAATCGGTTTTAGATTCAGGAATGTGTACTCGGAAATGTTCTAGGCGACACTCTAAGCTAACATATAGAAATGATATAAATACTCTTAGGAAAGCAAAGAAACGTATAGTACTTATAGAGAATTTATTACAAACAAGCTAACTTGGGGCGGAGCCGAAGTTGATACACCCTTACAGATAATTTGTTACTTATTAAACCAGATTTTGATACTAAGAGAATACATTACACCGAAAAACCCTGTTTCGCATATATGTTCATATGTTGAGATATAGTTGATATAGGGAGTGGCTATAATCATATTATAGGGGCACATATGAAGTTTAGTTTGAATATCATTAAAAATAGCTAAAATATGCCAATTTTCTCCGACTGTTTCAATGACAGCTATAGGATATAGTAATCCGATTCCGGCCATTCCGACATATACATTGCTTGGAAAAGATACAAGACTATCCTGAAAGTTTCAGCCCGATTACTGAAAAACTGAGAGACTAGTTTACATTTAAACAGACAAACAGACGGATAGACAGGCGGACATGGCTAGATCGACTCGGCTGGTGATGCTAATTAAGAATATATATACTTTCACTGCGTTGCAAACATCATGGCAAAACTATAATACCAAGGGTATAAAAAAAGCACAACGATTTTATAAATATGTCAAAATAAGACCACTCCATCTGCCTTGAGTAGAAATATATTTTAGGACAGACATGCCAAGCCCGAATCATTCTTTAAACATCAAGGTTAAAGATCATACTATTTTAAACCATAGTATACCCGATTCCATTCAAGCTAAATATGAGCAAAATTACGAGCTCTTGGGCACAGGTGACAGAGTCCATAAAGAAAAAATATCAATTCCCCATCATAAACTGGAGCTCCAAGCTCGAAGCTCTTCCGCAAGTTGCCTTAAATGGCCGGGCTCATAAAACTCGGCTTAAACGCCCCCGCAGAGCAGCGCTACTTCAATGGCAACCACTGACTCCAGCGATTACAATTACAATTAATTCCAAGAGTACTCGCACGGACTTATTTACGTACTCACAAACAATGCATTTCATTTTGTCATTTGTCCAGGGACTTTTTCGGTTTCGATTGTCACTCAGTCGGATTTTCTCACACGCACCGAACGGGGGGGCAAACTGAGCGACCTGAGTCGACCATATTTGGCCGGTTGAATGCCAAGGCCGACGCATCGCATCGATTCGGATTCGTTTTCGGATTCCCATTACGAGTTACAATACACAAAACAAGCTAAAGCTTTTTGTCCGCGATCTTGTCCAGTTTTGTGTATAATTTTAGTGTGTTTTTTTTTCTCGCTTGGGCCAAAAATGAATGCGATGAGCAAGGCTGAAGACCCCAAAGTAAGCAGCGCTAATTGAGAGCCAGGCCAAAGTGACCTGGGAGCTTGCGTCTATTTGGGTCAGCAAACCAAAACGAGACTGCCAAGTTTGCGACTTTTTTTTGCGCTGTTTACAAACCACTTATTCTAGCTCATGCGTACAATATGAGACAAATATGACATATGCATAAACACAAAACAGAGAAACATGGATTGTTAAGAAGTTAAAGATACCCTATACCAAAAATCAGAGAGATAACACTTACAACAATAAATATAAACAGTACTAGATATAATCTCGGGGTATAACAACCATAAAAACCCCCCTTAAACTTGAAAGCCTTAAGTTCTAACGAGCTACATCCTTCATAACCAATTAAAAGGTCATAAGGATATGCCAAAATTTAAATATGATACATCGTATGCCTGTACAAAATATAAATATAAATGGAAGTAGGACAAGGAATAAATAAACTCAGTGTCTTCTTGTAAATACAATGAATCATGTTTGATCATTGCGCTCTCTCCATAGTGAGTGAGTGTAGGAGGAGACATACATAAATTTCACATGCAAATAAAAATTCACTCTAAAAATGGGAAATATTCTGGTGTCTGGTGAAAAATGCCACTCCCCTGTGTGTAACTTCATATCGTAAAAGCGGGATGAGGCATCTTAAAAATTTAAAGGTTGTGCGCACAGAATAATAACAACAACAGCAACAACGACAAATAACAACCTGCGGCAGCTTGTTAGAGAGCGAGTGGCGCAACTATGTGCGAGATTTTTATGGCATCCAATGAATATTTTCCTAGGCACAAACAAACAGCTACAGACACGCGATTGTCTCCGACTCCATCTCCAGTTTGCCAGTTTGTCAGTTTACCAGTCCGCCAGTTTGCCAGTTTGCCAGTTTGCCAGTCCGCCAGTTCTCTAGGTTCCCCCGCCAAGCTCACCGGCTGAATGCTGACAGCCACCAGATAAAAAGCTTTATGTCAAATGCTTAAAATCGCACACAATTGGCTGCACCCGGACGGAGAAAGCCGCTCAGTTCCGAGCCGAGCGAACCTGTTGGGTTCCCATGCCCATGCTCCATGCAGGCGGCGGCGGTTCACCTTGTAAAGTGGGCCACCAGTTTGCGGAAGGGGCGGCCGTTTGCCGTTGATTGCTCATTAGGAAGGCTACCTGTCAAGCGGCCTTCTTGCATATGAACAGACATGGACGGGGAGGAGGGCGTCTCTCACACGTTTGCTAATCTGTAATGGGAATTATGTATGTAGGTACCGTCAGGTCCTATATTCCTAAGATTTAACTAAACAATTGAATAATTTCTGTAAACACCGAAACTGTCGAGTCAGTTAGGAAACCTCCAGTGAGAGAAGTTCGGTCCATTGTTGTGCTTAGGCAGTATAGTTTGTTATTTTCGGGAAATGTAGCAGTTCCATTGTTTATATACGAAATGAATTTAAACGAACTTGTAATTTCGGAGGCAATTTAACAATTTTAATTGTTTCTTGTCGAGTTAATTCATAGGAAATTAGCAAAAAACTCCAATTAAATTTACGCCAGAGTGTATAAAATACGGTTGCCTAACAGTTAATAACCCT
Source organism: Drosophila baimaii (assembly GCA_018874675.1). Lineage (NCBI taxonomy): Eukaryota > Metazoa > Arthropoda > Insecta > Diptera > Drosophilidae > Drosophila > Drosophila baimaii. The sequence continues at coordinate 1,632 of JAEIIU010055587.1, read as the reverse complement.
TGCTCATTACTAAGTACATGTTAGTATATCTACTTAATATATCTCCCAGATATTTAAGCAATTTCTCTAAAATAAATCAACTAAAATTAAACGTTATTTTCGCATCATTTTAGGTCCATGACTGGGCAACGGACTTCTGCGATGGTACTTGCCTGTGCGCTCTCGTCGAGAACCTGCAGACGCGCCCGCTGAAGCCTTCGTGGAACCGGCGACCCGCCAATCAACATCACTACCTGGAGAACGCCACCACGGCGCTGAAATCCATTGAGGCGGACCACATCAAGCTGGTGAACATCGGCAATGTGGATATCGTGAATGGCAATGTGAAACTGATCCTGGGACTGATCTGGTCACTGATTGTGCGCTACCAGATCGGACGCAGCAAGTTCCCGCCGCGCAAGCTGATGCTCGCCTGGCTGCAGGCTGCTCTTCCGGACTGCAGGATCACCAATCTGACCACCGATTGGAATAGTGGCGTTAATCTGGCGGCGCTTTTGGATTACTGCCAACCAGGCCTGTTCCCGCACTGGCGAAGCCTTGATCCCGGCCAGAGTGTGCGCAACTGCACGCAGGCAATGGATCTGGCGCAGCGGGAGTTTGGAGTTCCGAAAGTCCTGGAGCCGGAGTACTTGGCCTCGCCCTGGCTGGATGAGTTGTCCGGCATGACGTACTTGTCGTACTTCATGAAGCCCGGCGGTCCCGGTTACAATGCCACGATGCGTTGGGTCAACACGCAGGTCAAGGATCCCGTCAAGAACTTTACGGTAAGTAGCAGAAAAATCTAATAGCCAAACGGAAAGCACACGTTTTCCAACACTGACACTGACATGCGTGGCTGCATGGGCGTAGCGTGAACAAAATAAAAGGGGTCAGTAGGTGAATGTTTATTAAATCGTTTCCTTTTGAGGGATTACAAAAAATAAAGACTCGATTAATATATTTATGCCAATTTTATTGTTAATCCCTTTCTGATAGAAATAAAACAAACCCCCTTTTACATTTAATGTGTGTCCATGCACATACTATGTGCACGCGGTAAGGCTTGTGTTCTGTAAGCAATAGTTTTAAGCCTAGGAGCTAGTGAAATCCATTTATTGGCAATAATAATATTACATTCAATTAATATTTTCTGACTACGCCCATGCATGGCCAAGCGGCCATGTTTGATAAGGAAATTCAAAATGGCGTCCAGTTGCTGCATACGCTTATTAACACTAGAACTTTATTTGCGATAGAGGTGGAGAAACATCGATGTTGGCGGACATCGATGTTTTCGATGTTTTTGGTGAAAAACATCGATGTTTCATCGATGTTTAGGAAAAATTTTTTTTGTTGATTATCACAGTTTATTTAATTTTTTATTTTTGTTTAAAAATAAGATTTTGTCCACGACGGAGGACGATAGACGGGTGCGTCGGTCGGACACAAGCTGTCCAGCCTTGCTGAATACGCGTTCCGACTCACATGAGGAAGCCGGAACGCAAAAAAACTTTCTTGATAGGTTTTTGAATGCCTCTTCGGTTGACATCTGAAATAAGATAATTTGCTGTTATATTTAAAGGAAAAATGTGTTATATATACATATTTACCTCCCAATATGCGAGTGGATCGCATTTTTCTGGCTGGTTCTCT
>JAEIIU010055586.1:0-15952 GCA_018874675.1 Drosophila baimaii | reverse complement strand
TGTCATATAGCTGCCATAGGAAAGATCGGTCTAAATTCATATTTTAAATATGAAATTTACATTTTACATAAATTTTACATACATTTTACATTATGCTTGTTTAATTTTATCAAAATCTGTTATAATAAGTAAAAAATGATCTGCAAGGGTATATAAACTTCGGCTCAGCCCGAAGTAAGTTTTTCTTACTTGTTTGTTTTGTTTTTAATACATATATGATACTATTGCATACATTTGCACTATTCCTTAAGTCATTTTCAGTCCGTCGAGCTTCAGAAAAGAAGTAGTTTTTGTTCCAAATTTATGACGTGCGGTCTACTATTTGCAACTCAACAACTTGTGTGCCCACTAATTGTTTATCCTTATGGAAGTAAAAATGAGCTTTAACAAAACCTCTCGGAAAGATAATCGGCCAATTTTCTGGCTTCACGAGCGCATCCTTCACATAGTAACGTCCTTTTGGTATGGGATCTGTTAAGTAAGATTAAAGTTCAGGTTTTCCTTATCTTAGTTTATAATTTAAATACTTACGTAAGCCTGGGAAATTAATGTCATGAAAATGAGTGCCTCGAATACCTTCATTATTATTCAGCGGAATCAAAATAGAAACTGTGAAACTCCGGGTGATACTTGACCTTTATAAAAACATCTGTTGTATGATTCCTAATTCAATTAGTGTATGTTTGACAACTTTAATTAAATATATTGTAATACCATTTAATTGCGTGTCAAGCGTAATAATATAACAATGTTACAGCTAGGTCTGTTCCGGCTTCCACTTTCGGAGGGAATATCATTGAAAACAAGTCAATGTAAGCCAGGAAATGGTAAAAACAATTCAGAGTAAAATTCTTTTCTAAAAAAGTAACACTTAAATAAGTAATTGCTGCCCTCAAAATAAAATCGTAGCTTGGTTCTTTTTGTTCAACAAAAGAAAATCATTTACTTCATTTTACAAAAAACGTTACAATTATATGGAACCTAATTAAGAGCCTAAAACCTAAGAAGCCGCTACTAGAAATCCGTGTATCGCTGTCGCAAACTCTGCCTTTTGGCAACGTGATGCATCTGCAAGAAGAAGAGGAATAATTACTAACTATAATTAAGGATAATTAAAGCATAGCAATATCTACTAACCAAACGCTGTTGACGGCGCTCGCGATTCTTTTCGTAGGCCTTCAGCAGCGTGGGACAGGTGCGCTTGATGAACTCCTCCGATTCCCAAAAAAGTCCGCCTTGGTTTTCGTAGCGCAAAAGGAATTCCACCTGCAGGAGGGATTGGATGGTTAATAATTTGTACTCAAAGGGAAGGGATGCTGAATGCTTGCCTTGCCCGCTTTAGTCTCCTTGCCCAGCACACGCTCAATGCCATTCTCGGGCTTAACGTGCCTGTAAAAGTCCTCTTCCCGGTTCTCCGGCATCATCTCCTCTTCGTACTCGTTGCAATGCTCGGACATGTCCTCGATGCTAAGCAGCCCGTCCTGCGGCCGCTCGCCATTCTGCTCGACGCGCCGCACAAAAGTCAGCGGATGCTGCTTGAGGTAATCCTCCGCCTCGGCGATTGTCTTGGCGAGATCGAACTCCTCCTCCGGCTCTTCCTCTTCCTGGTCGTCGTCGCATTCCGCCTCATCCGCCTCACCGTCGAGATCCATGCCATCGCAGGTGGCGCCGGTGGACGCGGCTACCCGTTTGGCCTGTGCAGCGCGTCGCTTCTTCTTTACCCAATTGCCACCGTCATTCTCCTTGACATCCGGATGAAAGCGCACCTTCTTCACGCGTCCGGACGACGAAGAGGTGGACTCGTCCGTGGAGGAATTATTAAGGGCCTGCGGCTCCAGCAGGCTACTGCTGCTGGAGGCAGATGTGGATGTGGATGCGGATACTGATACTGCAGCTGGTGCGGAGGCGGCGGAGGCAGCGCCTGCGGAGGTCTCTGCCAGCGTGGTTTCCTTGAGGTTCTGTGAGATTAGCTTGACTTTCGTCTCGAAGGCAGTGCAGGCAGTGGACGACGAGTTGCTGGCCGGACGACCGGGGGACGACTGGCTGCTCTCCGGGCTGTCGCCCTCGCCCCGCGCCCCGGGCGCAGCGTCAGTCTTTTGGTCCGCCTGCTTGCCAGCTGCTGTAGCTCCTCCCGTGCCTGCTGCTGCTGCTGCACCCTTGACGGGCTTTGCACCCTTGCCCCCCACCTGTGCTCCCGCCGCCTCGGCAGCGGAATCCCTGCTGCAGTTGTCCAGCTCTGGCGAGGCGTCCACTGCGTCCACAGTGGAGCCCGTTGTCTCCACCATCACACACTTTATTTGCATAGATTTGTCTAGCGAATCACTGCCAGCCGAGTCATCGTTGGACTTGGTATCCATGTGGCTGCGGCTCCGGGTGCTCCGCGTTGGCTATCGTTCGTTTACGTTGGCTGCTACAGACTAATTTTGCTTAAATGCATCGCAATTTCAATTTAATTGTAATCTTTCATCAAAATTTTGTTGCTTTCCACTCAGTGTGACCGTAGCGGGATGTTTCAAATATACCATCCGGAGGAGGGAAAAATACCAGAATGTATGTGTTTGTATTACAATTATTTATTTTATAATTTTAGATGATTAGGCACTTTAATTATAAAGAAAACATAAGAAATGCTTCAGATTTTAATGTAAATTAAGTATACATTTTTTAGATATACAAAATAAATGGATAAATCATAAAATACCACAATATCGTAATTTATATGTTTCCACTGGCAAATTATAAGGCCGATAACGATTTTATTTGGACTGCCAACTTAATTTGATTTCAAAAAAAGCATCTTGAATCAACATTTGAACTAAAAACTGTTAAAAAACAAAAAGGTTTTGTGTTTAAATGAAAGACGCATGAAATTATAATTTTAAATTATTATAAAACATTACAAAAGCTACAAAAAGCCTTCTATAATGAATTATTTTTCCTCTATGTTAATTTAAAATTGCATTAAGCTAGTTTTAAAAAGTCTCAGAACCTTTTTCTAAAGTTCAAACAACCTCTTAGCTTTTAAGAAATTAAATATTTATATTTTTGCCATTTTCCCCTTTTTAATATAAAAGAAACATGGAATTGTAAATGCAACTTGTGTGTATTCTTTTTTATTTGATTTCTTTATTAACAATTGTTTTTTGTACATTTTTCTCTGTTTTGTAATTTAATGCCGTAAATCTTCGTGTGTGTATGTGTGTTGGTGTTTGTTGTGTTGTGTCTGTGTGTGCGTAGTAAACAAAACTAAGTTATTTACACTAAGCTTTAAGTTTAAATGTAGTTCAATGTTAAGGACTATTTTAATATATAATAATATATTGTGTGTATAGATATCGTTTCGATATAAGATGTATATATGCATATCAAAGGCGGTTTTGCAGTTGTTTTTTTTTTTGTTTTCTTTTGTTTGTTATATCCAAGTAAGTTTTTCTGTATACACTTTTCGCTTGTTTAACTTCTGGTTTTTGATTTGCTTTTTGTTTAAATATTCTCCTCTTTTTGTTTGCTTTAAACTATTTAAATATATGGCCCCGCTATTCCACATGTGTGTTCTTTTCCGTTGCTTAGAGTTTATGATAACATTTTGTTTGTTTCGTAGTGTTCTTTATGCTTACACTGTGCTACAAAGAGAAGCTGCTGGTGGTTGGGAAAACAATACAAGTAATAATAATAATAATGATAAGAACAAAGGCTAGAAAATATCAACTAATATTAACCGTGTGTGTGGGTGTGTGTGTGCTGCAGTTGTACAAAAGATAATATTGCAAATATTGCAAAAATTTCCCTATTCTCTCTGTTGTTGATTTTTTTTATTAAATTGCCTTTTAAATTGTGTGTTTCTCTTAGCAGCAGCTGTGTGTAAATATATATATATGTATAGATTTATATATAGTATGTATATAGTACCATATTCATTGCATGATATACGCGATTCTTGTTGAATTTTTATGTTTGTTTGTTTTTTTTGTTATCTTCATTTACAATTATCAATAATCACAGTTCCCATTCAAAATAAAAATTAAAAAAATCAAGACTTAATTTGGAATTTCTCCCTTTTGTGTTTTTTTTGTTTTTTGTTCTTACAGTTTTATCTACAAATGTATTTCTTTGAAACGCTTTTGGATCTCTTGCTCGTGTGTTGTTGGGTTTTTAGGTCTTCTTGTTACATTTTACTTACTTTAGCCAATATATACTATATATAGTTGTATCCTTTTGATAATTTACACATTACAATTAATTTAAATTACATATTTTGCACCGTTCTAGCAATTAATTAACGCCAAGAAATCAATAATATTCGAATTGTTTTTTTTTTGTTGTTTTCTATAAATTATAAGCATAACTAATGACTTAACTTAGGGCTTAAAAAAGAGATTAAGTGCAGGAACATGTTCCAACTAGGTGTGTGTGTGTGTGGTGTGGGTGTGTTAGTGACAATAGATAACCCCTCAAAAAGGTGCCCTAAAAACGAATCCCAAAAAACTCCACAAACTCATACCCAAAAAAAAAAGGGGGAAAACAACAACAAAATATTAACAAAACCAAAACTAAATTAAAGTTAAAAAATAAATTAAACCTAGGCGTAGTTTTTGATTAAAGTTAATAAAAGGTTGGGCCTTTGGGGGGGGTGGGGTTTAGAGGCCTACTTTCTGGAAATGACTTTGCCCGTCTTGGCATTGACCAGTATCATTTTGTCCGGTGTTGTGGGTCGCTCCTGGCTAGCCGGCGACTCCTCTGATTGGTTGGCACTGCCACGCAGGATCCTGCGTCGCAGGCGATCGCTGATATTCTCGCTTTTCAGCGTCTCCGAGGCGGCTGCGACGGCGGGTTCTTCCTGCGAGGCAGGAGGCGGCTTCACGCTCAAATTCCCATCGTTCTTGTACAGGATCAACTTGGTGCAGGGCTTCTTGGCTGGCGGCTCCTCCTCGGCGGCTACCTCGCTGGCAGCTACCTCTGCGTTGGCCTGCTCCTGCTGCACATTGGCGTTCATCACATTATCCTGGTTATTGTTATGCTCGGTGGCCTGCGGCTTGGTCTCGCTGTCTTCCTCCGGCTCCTGCTCCACACTGATCTCCAGCTGATCGTAGCAGGTGTAAAACTCCACCGCCTTGAGCTTCTCACTGGCATTGAAGTGCAAGGCCGTGTGCTCCTCCATTTCGGACTCCTCCTTGGCACTATAATCACAGTGGGCACATTTCTGGGCGCTAGGCGGTGGAGGATTGACGCACGCGTGCTTCTGCAGATGCTGCTGCAGCTCCTCGTGCTGCTGCGTCTCGAAGGGACAGTGGAGACAGCGCTCGGGCGCCGAGGCGGACTGCGGCATATCCATGGAGCCGGCATCGCTGCTGGCATCAACCGCCAGGTCACTGGTGGCCACCGAGGCGCTGGTCGAAGGCGTCGAACTGCTGCGACGCTCCTCATCCTCCTCGGGGGCTTCCTCTGGGTTTTTGGAGGGTGCATCATCCTCCTCATCGATGGTTTCCCGGGCAATGACTCCGCCCGATTCAAGCTGCTTCTTCAGCAGGGAATTCTGGTTATCAAAGCTCCCGGTGGAGGAGCTTACCCCCTCGCCCGTGGTGGTCTGCTGTAGCAGCTGCAAGCTGAGCTCATTGTCCACCACCCAGATGGTCTCGGGACCCGTCAACTGCAGCAACTTGGGCGCCGGATACTCCACATCCTCCTTGCAGTTCTTGTACAGCTGCTGGCACTTCTCCTGGTAGTGGGACATGTGCACGGCCCGGTGCAGCTGCAGCATGGTCTCCTCGGCGGTGCGATACTCACAGTAGGCGCACACATAGCTCTGGTCCAGCTCCATCTCCTGCTCGTTGCCGCCGCTGTGGGCCAGCAGGTGCTGCTCCAGCTCCTGCTTGGCATTGCGCTCGTCGTTGTGCTTCTGGGCGAAGCGGGCCGGGCACCGGGGACAGTAGCTGATCAGCTTGTACTGGTATTCCGGCGGCAGTTGCTGCGGATTGAGCTCGGCATCGGAGGCAGCGGCATCCAGCTGGAGCTGCGACAGATCAATGGACAGCGGCGTGGAGGCGGGCAGTTGCTGCACCTGCTTGGCGGCAGCGGCCAACTGGAGGGCCACACTGAAGTCCAGTCCCAGCGAGGGAGCACTGGCCGCCGCCGCCGCTCCTCCTCCGGTGGCTGCTCCTCCTCCGGCGATCTGGTGGACACTCTTCATGTGACTGCTCAGATGCTGCTTCTTGGCGCACACAAAGGTGCAGTGACGGCACTCGTACTGCGTGGGCTTGTGCAGGGACACATGGTAGTTCATCTGGGACTTGCTCTCCGAAATGTACGGACACACCGGGCACTTTTGCTGCTTGCTCTTGGTGTTGTTGTTGTTCTGGTTCTGATTCTGGTGGCCTCCATGTTCCAACGCCGAGGGCAGGCGGGTGATCTCAATCTGGTCGTTCTGCTGCAACTGCAACAGCTCCTCGGCATTGCTGCCGCCGGCTGCCTTGCAGGCAGCAGCCCAATAGGCGGCCGCCGCCTGCAGATCCTGCTGGGTATTGGCCGCATTCACCATGGCCGCGGCGCCGGCGGAGAGTGGGGAATGAAGGAGCTGCTCCAGCTGCTTGGTGGTCATCAGGAGCTGCTGCTGGGCGCTGTTCGTGTTGCCGGACTTCAGGAGGCTGCTGGTGGTGTTGATCGAGCTGGGATTCGATGGGATGTGGGACTGGGATTCGTTGCTGGCACCTGCTCCCAACGGCCGGTAGAGAGGCGGTGCATTGGCCGAGACACTGGCTCCACGCTCAAGGGTCTCGATCCGAATATCCCCGGAATGCTTTAAGCGACAGTGCCGCTGTTTTGTGGGAAGATTGGAGAGAAGAGATATATTAATTAGTTTTTTGGAATTTGTTAATTCAATTAATCGAGTGTCCTTCTGTCTTTATGTATGTGTGTGTGTGGGTGTTGTGTATGGGTGTATTGTGTGTGTGTGTGTGTGTGAGTGTTTATGTTTCCTTTTTTTAGGAAGGAATATAACCATGAGTTTAGCCCAATCGAAAACCCTCGCACCGTTATGGGAATCCCTCAGAGGTTAGCTTGGTTTATATATATATATTTAAATATATTTAGGTTTCATGGTGTCATGGGTTTGTTTTTTTTTCGATGATTTATCGGATTTATGAATTACATTTAGTTCGTGGTAATAAGAGAGAGAGAGAGCAAGCAAGACTTTCACCAATGAATTTCTTAAAGTTAATAATCGTTTGTATATCATATATATATATATGTAGGGAACAGTACAACAAAAGCAAGACCAGACACCACACATATGTATTTAGACAATCAATCGATATTTATCGATTATTAATCGGGTAATTTGGGGGGAGTTACAAAATTAACTTTGCATATTTACCAGCGCAGCGCAGGGACTACGGACACAGATGGAGTTTGGTGAGATTTTTTTGGATGACGAAAGGTGACGGATCGGGGACGACGGCTAAAGTTCACAGGGGTTATCTTGGGGTCTGAAGGGATCATCTTTGCNAGCCTAACTAGCACGGAATTTATGGGTTTTGAACTTCTTATGGGACTTTCTATGGATTCAAGCTTGAAGTTCTGTAAGAAAACTAGGATTTGTGGTAAATAAATATCTTGAGATTCTTTAGAAACATAGATCAACTTTTGTAAGCTATTAACTTTATAAATTATTAGGAAAAATTAAACTTTCAAGGATTTTAGGATATTTTAGAAGGTTGTTCTATAAGTTTATAAAGTTTTTTTTACTTTTAAATATATTTCAAAAGAGTTATTTTCCTCCTAAATTAAATAAAGTTCTTTGACTTTCAAATATATTTCAAAATAGTTATTTGAAACCATACAAAAGTACTTTTAAAAGTGATTTTGTTATATGGATAAAATCCTTATAAAAAGTAAGCTCTTAAGGAACGGAGTTTTCCTCAAAAAGTACCTTCCGTAAACCTCCTAAACCATCTAAGATTCCCTCTTCTTGAAGTTCAGTGACTTTCTTCTTTCTTTCTTCTCATAAACTGATTTTTCTTTTGGATCAAAAACGAAACTTTCAGGGGGGATCGTCGGCGGCGGCTTGTTTCGGTTTTTGAATGGGACAAAACACAAAACCATTAAAGTGCACTGGGCCATACCTGGATGACATGCTTCCAATTCGACACCTGGTGGCAGTGGCCGCAGCGATAGGGCGACGGGTCGCGTCGATCGCCATCGGCCATGGTCAGGAGGCCGGGACTACCTGGACTACTTTGTTGGTGGAATCTTGTCTGCGGATGTGGCATCTGCACGGCCACTGGTGTCTGCTGCTGTAGCTGTAGCTGCTGCTGTTGCTGTTGCTGCTGCGCCATTGCTGCCAGGTAGGAAGCTGTTGCTGGCGGTGGCGACGATATGGAGGAGGAGGAAGAGGCAGACGCAGAGCCCGCAGCCGATGAGATGGAGGCCACCGAGGAGGCTGACGACGAGGCAGACGCAGATGACGACGACGATGACAACAACGGCGACGACGATGACAGGGGAAAGGAGTGGGGATTGTTGGCTGCTGGCGTCATAGTGTTAGTGGCTATGGAGGAGTGGGCATGAGTTAGACCCGCTGCCAGGTGTAGGCTGTGATTGTGGTGGGATGAGGGCGATGGGGATGGGGATGAGCTGCTACCCAGTGGATGATGATGATGTTGGTGAGCCAGGGACTTGGAAAGAGCTGTAGTGGCAGTAGAAATAGGAGTAGGAGTGGTAGTTACTGGCAGAGGCGTTGATGCATTGGGTGTTGTGGTGGTATTGTTGGTGTGGTTGTTGTTGTTGTTGTTGTTGTTGTTGGTGGTGGTGGATGAGGCGACGAAGACGGCATCCTGCCGCAGCAGTAGTCCATTTCCCACAACCGAGTTACTACTGTTAGCATTAGAGGAGGAGGTGGTGGAGGAGTGATGATGATTTCCATTTCTGGCACTGCGCGGTGAGGTGAGCAGATCCTGCAGCGATCTGGCGGTGTCTTTGGTGGTGCTAGTGGTGGCTTTGGTAGTGGTGGTATTGGTGGTGGTGGTGTTCGGCGACGTCAGACTGTCGGCACTTGCCTCGTTTTGACTCGCTTTCTGCTCACCGTGCTCTAAAATGGAGGCGGCACTGGCTTTCGTCGTATTGGCTTGTGGTGGCTTCCCGCCGCCCGCCAACGCCAGAGCGAGCCCGCTCAGAGCGCTATCGTTGGGCGTGGGTGTCAGGTTTTGGGCCTCCTGAATGGCCCGCTGCAGCAGGCCGGCCGATAGGGCCGGACTTGTTCCCGGGGAACCGGAACCCGGTGAGCCCTGCGACTGTGACAGGCACATGGCAGCGAAGACCTTGTTCATGTAGAACTGGGGATTACCACCCACGGATACCTGCAGGGGCGAAGTGCTGCTATTTGCGGAGCTGGACTTGGGGTAGCTGGCGTCCTGGTAGTGGATCTTCACGTGCGCCAGCACTGCATCGCGGTTTTGGTGGCTGTTGGGAGGCCAAGAGAACGATTTACTCGATATTCTCCCTAAAAATCCCTTCCCCAAACTCACCCAAAGTTGCACTTGCGGCACCTGTAGACGGTCCTCTTCTCATTCCCCTCCTGATGCACCTCCGTGATGAGATCATCGCTGGGCTTGCCCTGCAACCCCGATCCCTGGCTCTGCCGCTTCACCGGCGATATGGTCACCGAGGGCGTGATCATGGTGGACTGATGCTCCTTCTGTTGCTGCTGCTGATGCTGCTGCTGGGCCATGGCCGCATTCATCATGGTGGCCAGCAATGGCAGACGTATTAGATTATCCGCCAGATGGGCATCATCCAGGGCACTCGGCTTGCCGGGGAGCACGGGTTCCAATGTGATATCCTGACCCGTCACAGCGCCCCCCACCTTGGCATAGTCCTTGAGGAAGGCCAGCGAGGCCACCTGATTGGGTGTCATCTCCCCAGATTTCATTAGCTTCGGGTCGCCATCCTCCTCGGTGACCTTCATCAGGGTTATATACTTATTGTACTTGGTATAGTTGCGTCTGCCCGTCTCGTCGTTCATCAGCACCTTGGCGGTCTTGTGCGAGGGATCACGGATGGTCTTCAAGCGAATGTGCTTGGTGATGTCCCAGCGCCAGTTGGAGCGATAGGAGCAGAGGGAGCACTCGAAGGGCTTCTTGTTCAGATGACCCACAATGTGGACATGGAAGCGGGAGGCTGTGGAGGCCCAGAAGCTGCAGTGCGGGCACTTGTAGACCTTCTTCAGGGACGAGTTGGCGGCCTCCTCCTCGGGCGTCATCTTTTTGGTTACCTGCAGTGCGTGAGAGAGTCAAATTTCATTTTGACGTGGCATATGCTCGTGCTGGGGTCGAGGAAAAACAAAACTAATCCTGGGAAGTCCCTACATTTCTAACTCAATTATTTATAAACAAAAACAAAAGCTTCTTTCTGGGATTTAAAAACTAAAAATCTAAGGATCTCTTTTTGGTGCTTTCAGTGCTTGGTGAAGTCCGCACTTACCTCGCCATAGCCGGGCGCCGTCTCCACGCCATAGTAGCTGTTCTCCTCGTTGCTGGTCCCCTGACTCCCGGCCGGTGACTTGACCAGGCTCTTGCTGCTGCTCTCCTGCTGCACTGCAGCGGCGGCGGCAGCGGCTGCTATCTCCTTGGCCGCCTTGTTCCAGATGCATACACGCTGCTGCTGGACGGCGGCCTGCTGCTGCAGGCTCTGCGAGTCCGGACGCCGCTCGCCACCACTCTCGCCCGAATTCGAGTCATACATCTCGTTGGCACACCGAATGGCCTCGACGCACTGCGTCAGATGGTGCAACAGGTCGGTGGAGGACTTGCAGCGATGACGACAGTGCTGGCAACGCGTCGAACCCGTCACACTGAGATTCAGCGCCGAGTGCGAGTGATGGTCATCGTCATCCTCATCGATCTCCAGCCGATCGTCGGCATCGTCCTCATGCAGTCCAGCATCGTCGTCGTCAATGATCACTGCCGAGGCGTGGCAGGTCTTGCCGTGGATGATCGACTCCGAGAGGCACTTGGCCACATGGCCGCACTGGCACACAAGGTTCTCCTGGTGCGCCCCCGTCTTCAGCTTGTCCATGAAGCTGGACTTCTTGGTCAGCTGGCTGCGTGTGGAGTTGTGCGAGGCCACCGTCGTTGCGGGCGATAACTGAGGGACATCCGATTTGTCCAGCATCTCGGAGATCTGTTTCTCGTTGAAGAATATGGAGGCGATCTCGGTGAGGGAGCTGCGCGAGGCATTCGTCTCCTTGGAGAGGTTCAAGACACTGAGGGAATAGGGGGAAACGAATAAGTTAAAAGGATCTCGGGAGAATCCTTGAGTAGGTACTCACTCCTTGGGTCCCTTGCTGATGGGTATGAGATTGGGCATCGGCCGCTGGGCCCTGGGCGTGGTGGTGCCCACGCTGGAGGTGTCCGACGAGCAGCCGCCTTTCTGCGACAAATCCGTGGGCTCCTCCTCGTCCTCGTACTTACTCCTTTTGCCATAGTGCTGCTGGTGGTGATGATGATGATGCAGGGCCTGCTCCTCGCCGCCACTCATCATTGCCTCGTCCGCATCCTCCACGCCATCCAGCTCATCATCCACATTGTTATTGTTGTACTGATCCTCCAGTTCCGCGGAATCGCTAAGGAAATCATCACACATCTCGCTGGCCCCCACCTTGTTCTGGCGCCTGGGCCATATGGAGCCCGCATTGCCCACCGGCGGCACATGGTGATTCATCTCGTGCACCGTCAGCGACTGCTTGATGTCCGCGGTGAAGTCGCAGGCCGCACACTTGAAGGCACCCGCGCCCCCGTGGTTCTTCATGTGCCTGTCCAGATTCCACTTGTAGGGCGTACGGAAGTCGCAGGTGACGCACTTGATCATGGGCATCGAGTGGTACTTGACATGCTTGCTGAACCGCGCCTTGATGTGGGTCACATAGCTGCACTTGTCGCAGCGGAAGAACTTGGTCTTGCCGTGCTCGGCCAGCTCGTGGGCCCGCAGCTGGGTGCGGTAGAGGGTGGTGAACTCGCAGGCGCTGCACTTGAGCAGCCGATTCTGTGGCTCCTCCCCGTTGGAGGGCGGCGTGGCCGAGCCACTGGTGGGCGAGGGCGTGGGCGGTTCGGCGGGTGACTGGCGTTCGTAGTCGCACAGCACCTGCATTTGTCGCTCATACGCACTGGTGGCCACCAGCTCGAGCTCGCGCTGCTGCTGTTCGCGTTGCTGCTCCTCCTGCTGGCGCTGCTTGAAGGCCTGAATGTCTCGCTGCAGCTTCTCCTCCTGCAGCAGCAGCTCTCGCTTCACCTGCTCCAGCGTGGGCACATCGGGCACCGTCACCGACAGCGACTGGCCACCCATCACGCCCACGCTCTCCTCGAGTCGCCGCTTGCGTGCCTCCCGGCTCATGCCGCGCTTGCCCCTCGCCTGGCCATGGCCACTGGGTATGCCGTCCGTGCACCCATGCACCATCTTCATGTGCCGCACCAGCTTCTGGAAGTGCCGCGAGGCATACAGGCAGAGCTTGCACTTGTTGATCACGATCTTCTCGCCGTGCACGTCGCGCAGGTGCGTCAGGTGATAGCGCGGGTTCTGGGTGAAGTAGGCGCAGTGGTTGCAGCTATAGTTCCGCTTGATCTTGCACTGCGGCAGGCCCTCCTCCTTGGCATCCAGGCTGAGCACCGCCTGCTGCTGCTGTTGCTGTTGCTGCTGCTGCTGTTGCTGCTGCTGTTGCTGGTGCACTCTGCTCACCACAGCTGCTGCGGCCTGTTGTTGCTGCTGTTGCAGCAACTGCTGCAGCCGGAAACGCTCCACATGCCGCTCCAGGAGGGATGTGTTCACCTGGGAGGCTGCTGTGTTGTTGTTGCTTCCCCCATTGTTGCTGACTATGTTGCTCATGCTGCCAGCGGCGGCGGAGGAATTGTGATGATTCTGTCCCTGCTCGGTGTACAGCTGATTGCCACTGACCACGCTGCGCACAATGAGCGTATCCCCCGAGCGCTGTACCATGGACGGCAGGTCCATGTCGCTTCGAAGGCTGCTTCTAAATCCTGCTAGTCCTTCCTAGTGGTTAACTGGAAGGAGAGAGGGGGAAAGGGTAACCGATTAGTTGTGGTTGCAGGAATGTGGAGGAGTTGAGGACTCTTTGAATAATGAAAGCAAAACCACGTGACATTTACATCAAGGTTGCAAAACCAATTTAATTACATTTTAGGCAACATTTTGTGGCAATTATCTTGGTTTGTGGCATTGCAACAAAGTCAAAGTTGTTGTTGAATAATTTAGGAGAGAAATTAGGACTATCTTTCGCTTAAGTCGATTAGAATTGTTATGGAACTTGGCTCTGTTATTAATTATATAAAGAGTTGGAGGAAAATCAATTTACTATTCAGAATTTTTATTTATAAATTTTATAAGGCTAAATTGGGGTATAAATTGGAATGGGAAAAGACTTTCTTATAATAACAAAAGAGGTTGTCAAGACACATCACTTCAACCTGAATTTATTCAAGAAAAAAAAACATTTATTTAAATCAAAATCAATTATTACTTGAAGTTTTCTTTGTTAGATATTATGTAAGATGTTTAGAAAAACATTAAATTATTATTTATTAATACAAATTAATTGTATTTAAGGACTTGCCAGTGCTCAAGTATACTCTTCCCTTTAAAGAGTATCAAAAAAGAGACGAATATAGAGGAAGAGCGAGGAAAGGATATACAGGGACAGAACGAAGGAAATGAAATCCCAAATGCGATACAAAGGCTGCCGTAAATGCAGATTTCAACACTTGGCCAACTCATTACACATACATTAACACACCAGCTTCGGCACACATGAATATCAAGCAAGTGTGTGTGTGTGTCTCATAAATATTTCCACAATTTCCCTCCCCCCCCCAGACAGCTCCCTCCCCAGCGATTATCAACACAAAAGTTGTTTCGGTTTTTGCCAACTTCCCTGGCAGGATATTAAAATGAAATGTTTTCTCAGCGTTGTGTCCGCCAAAAAAAAAATGCGACAAAGTAGCGTAAAATCAACAGGGAAGTCAGCCGGGGAAAAGGGATAATGGAAAATCAGTCGAGAGTCCTGCGAACCTTGAGAGCTCTTCGCTGAACAACAAATCTCGGAGGTAAATGTATTGTAGTTTGTGCGTAACACAAATCCATTTTAAGGCTAATTGGAGTTGGCCAAGTTGAAAAGGGAAAAACGGGGGGAGAGCAGCAGGAGGAGGCTGACTAAGGGAGCTGGAAAATTTGGAAATACCCACACACACACAAACACACACACACCACACAGACACATAAATAAAAGGCCAAGACCCAATGAAGGTCAACCTTTTTGCATGAGTGCCCACGAAAAAGGGGGGGGGGCGGGAAGGGGCAGGGAATTTTGGGAAGCCTTCAACGCTTTTCAGCACACACACACCCACACACACACACACTCCCTTCCCGGACCCCTGGCTAATCCTTGGGGTGTCGTTTTTATCAAATGCAGTAATTTTGCTTTTTAAGCGTTTTTTATTGCCCGCTCGCAGCACCACATGTGTGTGTGGTGTGTGTCTGAGTGTTTCTGAGTGTGTGTGTGTGTGTGTCTTACTCCCCCGCAAAAACCGCAATTGTGTTTTGGCTTAGACAAGGCACAGAGGGGAGGGGGAGGCAGCAACAACAAAAAATAAAAAAAACCAAGCAATTTGATGGAGCATCTCTCTGGTGTCATCATTTAAGTAACATATTTAATTATATAAAAAAAGAGAAGAGCAGAGAGATAGCGCGGAAAATACATTAAATCACACACGCAAACAGATGCAGAGAGAGAAAAGGGAGTGTACTTAATGACTTCATAAATAAATAACATACTTTTAAAGTCTTTAAAAACATTTCTAACTCTTCTGGTCTTCAAATTGAAGCTCTCCTTATTTACTACCTTATATATCTTGTTATTTAGTTAACAACTTTTAGCTAACTCTCTTAAATATTACTATACATTTTTTCCCTGTGTAAACATACATCTCTCACACAGACTTAGGCCCATGCGTGTGTGTGTGTGTGTGTGTGCCTGTGTACTCTTGACATTCAACACGTTTATTGTCGCAGAGCAACAAGCTCATCTCATCCTTTCCCAGGCAGCCCAGCAGCCTCCCTTTCTGCAGACCATCCTTAACCATCATCTCTACATCCTCTACATCCTACATCCTCATCAGCGTCAAGGCGGAACTCATTAACAGAGGCGTCCAAGTGTGTGTGCGTGTGTGCGTGTGTGTGTGTCTGTGTGTGAGTGTGCGTAGGTGGGGGTGGTTGTATGGTTGATTCAGGGTTGGAAGGACATTTTATAAAAGGCACCACGCAGGTACCAAGGAGTCACTGCTAACGATCACTCAAAAGCTAAATGTCACTTGGGGTAGGTCAAAGGGAATGGCAATTGCTTCACTTTGCCGCGGACAATACAGGCATTATTAACTTTACTTAAATTTAATTAACATTACCACTGAGTAGCCTTGAATTTGCATTAATTTAAATATTAAATTATAAACTTTTTCAATGAGAAATATATTAAATATTATAAGGGTATCAGAAAAGATTAGAATTTAAGGTAAACTAACTCATTTTATATTAAATTCTTGAAGAATTTATACTCTAAGTGGGTGCAAAGTTATTTAATTAATTTAATATATTTTATGCTCATTTCAGTCTGACTTCCTTGGAAGGATAACGAACTACATTTCACCAGCTAAGTCTCCGCTTAAAATCTTTAAGGGGCACACCTAGTGTGAAATTTCAAAAAAATCTTTTTTTTTTATTTTATATTTCGTTAGATTACACCTTTAAAAATAACATATTAAAAACATATCATAAATCATATCATAAACATATCAAATCGATATCTCAAATAGTTTTTGAGTTATAACTTTTTAAAGAGCAGCCGCTCGGTAGCTAGACAGAGAGAGAGCTAATCTTTAAACGCGTTTTTCTCGAAACA
>JAEIIU010055585.1:0-60852 GCA_018874675.1 Drosophila baimaii | reverse complement strand
AAATGACTCCTTTACTGCGTTGCAAACTTCTGACTAAAATTATAATACCCTGCAAGGGTATAAATATAAAAAATTAAAATGAAAATATTGACAGGGAACAAACTGTAAATAGAATGTTGCGAAGGTGACACACACACACCGCATGGAAACCCAGTGACAATATCAGCTTAATAAGCCCTCGTTAATCACAAAAAGCAATAACAAAAATGTATATTAAATAGCACAGGGTAATGATTTAATAGTTTAATACCTATTTGTGGTATTACGTCATATAAATGGGATTAAAATGGAACATCAAAAACGTATCTTCGTTATTTTACATTATTATAATTTAATAAACAAATAAAATGGTTATATAGCTATTGATATACATCATTTCTGCGGGGTTCTCTGTTATAAAATTGTATCTTTTTCAGTTCTATAAACATTCCATAAACTAAAATACCAAACAATCATTCTATAATCCCAAAGATAGCTTCTTTTCTTTTCCAAAACCACTTCCTTTCTTTCAACTTGTTCACACAATTTTCATATCAAGCCGCTTACATAAATCAAAGTGGCCCCTTTTAGTTTGAAAAATTCTGCTGCTGCCACTCAATATGCAATTTAAAAATTCCCAGAATTTTCTGCCCGCCAGGTAGAGGGCTAAAACCAAAACTGCTAAGCAGCAGCAGCAAAAAGCCACCGTAAAGCCAAAAACAAAGAGCCAAGCCAAACAACAAAACGTTGAAGCATCGTAAATTATGTCAGAGTGTTAAACTACAATTAGAACTCCCACAGAGGAGGGCAGGAGGAGGATTTTTAACGAGTTTCCAACCCGTTGCCGGCTAATTATTATTAGAGCCGTAAACGGAATTCAAGATCTTGTGACTCGAAAATCTCAACGATAATGGAAATGAGCAGCACATCCAAGTTACGCAATGAAACTTTCAAGTCTCAAGCTCAAATTGCCCCGAATGCTGAATTTGGGTTAAGCGCGGCGACATGTCAAATGATTTTTATTTGAGAACTTACGTTTCCGGTCGATGAAGAAGTCAAAGGAGGGGAACCAACTGCAAAGAAAAGAGCATAAAAATACGAATATTAATACAAATTAGTTTGGCGCAAAAAGTTGGCAGAGAATAGGAATAAATATAAACTGCGACTGGTACTGAAAAGATTTATCTGGGAGAAATTGCGCATTGTGTGAGGGAAGAAAAAAGCGGAAGCCTAGATACGAAATGAACTCAGCTTCGCTATAGTATATAGACTGTGTATATATTTTGTGTATTATATGTATTTTCCCGGCTCGCAAACTCAAATCAAATGACGACAATCTCTAGACAAGTTCAAGGTGATGCCTCGTCTGCCTCGTTCGTTGTTTTTTTCATTCAATTTCATTTAAATTCATGGAAAATTTAAGAGTTCGCTGGGAGCTGGGAGCAAAATTGAATCGTTTGCGCTCCGTTGGGCTGACCTACCGCAGTCATAGCCGTCCGCCCCTCCCCCCTCATATTGCAATCTTCTCTGGGTATTAAATTTCCAACTCATTAAAATTTTGCACACTGTCTGGATGGAGTGGCAGAGAGAGGATTGGACAGAAGGACCAACCGGACTGAATATGGTTAAGGGTTGTCGTTGTCCCTTGGCTCCCTCTCTGTTTGCCCTTGCGCTTTTCTCCAGTGGAGAAAATGGGGAAAAAGGCAGCGGAGATGTGAAAGCTTGTCATTCATAAATGAAGTGCATAAAAATGCCTTCAACTGATGTGAGAAACGTGCAGACGTACGTATTTATAAAAAGCCAGGCTCGTCCTAGAGATGGGTAGATGTTGAGAGAAAGATATCGCTATTTATCGGAGGATGTATCGAAAAAGACTACTTTATAGATATAATTTTCAGCAAATTATATTCTTTTAATTAATTGTATTTAAGCGTAACAAAGAGTAATATCTTTTCCATATATATATGTAGATGAATCATCATTCTTATTTGAATAAATCGATAACATATTCAAAAATATTGATACTTTGCAGTCTCTTGATTGTTATCGATAAATGATTTAAAAATTGTCTCAAAATATATTAGTAAAAAATACTATTTACACCTATTTATCTTTCTATTCTCCACTTAAAGTATAAAATATATAAATCTATATTTTTTCCACCCCTATCCTCTCTCTTTCTCTTTTAAATCTATCCCTCTCTTTCCTTGCCACCCAATTATTCATGTCTGAACTTAATCAAAACCTTTTGACTTATCAATTAGGAATTCTAGAGTGATTCACTTGCCGCTTTAATTGATATCAATTGTTCAGGTTCCGGAAGGTCGCCCGGCAACGGAAGTACAAATTATTTACAGAATCTTATCTTATCCGCTCACAATCTGCGTCATATATATAGTACTTATATAGTCAGAGCGTATATATACATATTGTAAATTTGGTGAGCCGCAAGAATCGAGAGCTTGCGTCAGTCCCCGCGTCAACCCACGCCGAGTAAATAATAAACAATGAAACGAATACAAATTCGAATTCGAAAACCCAAATTGCGCCAAATTGAGCGTCAAGTGAATGAGAGAGATAGAGATAGAGATAGGAGCTCTAGAGCTAGAGTAGGAAACCTCATAATTGGACGGGGTTCCTATACAAAAGGTCAGCCAAGCAATTGGCAAGCCACTCGGACAAAACAAAACAAAACAAGCGAACTAAGACAACAAACTGTTGAAAAAATAAAAACAAAAAGCTAATGACAAAGCGAAGCAATAAAAATTAGAAGTTTGTGGCAAGATTAAACGTTGTCTTGAGTGCCCTAAGGCAAAAAGGGTATAACTAGATTGCTGAGGAAGTTTGCAATGAGGAAGAAAAGCTGGCCGGAAAGAAAAGATTATACTTAAACTAAGTTGGAGAACTAAATCAGGAAGAACTGAAGGTTAATTGTATCTTAATTTATATAAAAGGTTTAGTATACACTAAGAGATTCGGTTTTCTAAGTGAGATATAATTGAGGTATTGTCTAATTATATTTATGTCTACATTTATTAAGAGTGTTATGTTTTTATGAAGGAAATCTATAATATTATAGTTTTTAGCTAGATTAATAAATTGACATTGATTATAACTTATAAGCTATGAGGAAATTAGTGTTAAAAACTACATTTTTAAGTCAATAAATATATGTAAATATATCTAGATACTTATGCTGAAGACTAGCTAGCTCTTGAAACCATTAATGTGTACCATAAATTAGTTAACTCTTGGGAAGTTTTAAGAAAGAGTATTTAAAATTCATCCCATCTACCGAGCTCCTTATTTTCCGCTTCCCTTTTCTTCAGTTAGTTTTTCTCAGGTTTTTCCAAGCTATTCTACTTGTTTCGCTTTTTTGTTTTTTCCATCTATTTGTTTTTTTTTTTGGAACCACGACAGCTACGACAACGACAAGCCCTTTTTTGTGCTGTTCTGCGTTTGTTCGGCTTGTTCTTCTGGGGCGTTTCTCCAGATTGGGGTGGGAAAACATTTAACTTGGCTAAAAGCGGCATTAGTGCGATGTATGGGGCGTGTTCCGGCCCCGAAGGGAAGGGGCGGCCAATTAATTTTTTAATGGCTTAGACGAAATGACTGACTTTTGGGTTATTACAAAAGGAAACGACAGAAAAACAGAGCGCGCCGGGGAAAAGTTTTTCTTTCGCCAGTTTTGGAAATTGTCAATTAGCAAAGTGCCTGCCAAGAATTGGCAATTTTCAAAACTCCTTCGGGCCACGCTCCGCCGTGCTGTCCCCCCCCCCCATTCTTCGGCATCATAGAATCTGCAAATTGACTGGGACTTGCATTTTTATGATGTTTAATCTAATTTCTGTTTAACGATCTGGGCATTTTTTACGTCGGTCGTTTGCCTAACGACCCGAGAGCGCGCAGAAATAAGTTAACCGCAAAAAGATTTTGCCCCTGGGCTTGGTCAGTGAAGGTTTGTGGTAGGTACGAGTGTATATATATATTTCTTATTTTTATTTATTTAAGAGCGACCGACCACAGGGCAGCGGCGGCGAGCAATTTGTTTTGATTGAATGAAATATCAAAAACGTGACCTGGCCCCGTGCACTTTGAGCAATCCAGCCAAGCCGAAAGCAAAAGAAACCAATATATATATATAATTCAGGTAATAATTCAGGTAGAGAGAGAGACAGGCAGATATATATAGAGAGAGAGAGATAGATGGAGATGCAGAGCAAAATTCACCGACTAAATGAAATGTATGCAAATTGAGCGTGAACAACCGCTTTAACCTCCGAGCACGTGCGAGTGATTGAGCTGTGTGGAAGGTGAGGGGTTAGAAAGAGAGAGGGGTAGAGTGGTTAGAAAGAGAGAGGGGTAGAGTGGTTAGAAAGAGAGGGGTAACATAGGCAGAGAGAGAGAGGCATAGATAGTTTCCCTCCTATCTGTGCGAGACTGATGTTCATTGCCCGATAAGTGTTCAATGATTAGTAATCGAAATGTTTCTCAATAACTCACTCACTCACCAGCTAGCTGTCTCTATCTAAGACCCACTCATCATCTCACTCTTTCGCACGTAATCGTGTTCAAGTGGCCAGTTAATCCTGTGCAGCATCCTGTGTGCCCAAGGAGTTAAGGAGGCGAGTGTGTTCTTGTACTCGCTTTGAATACTTCATCATATTCATGACTTTTACATGCATTGCACTTCCGTGAGTGGCTTCTTCTTATCAACGAGGGTGGCTCGAGGAGTTAGCCTGAGCTTATGTACACATAATATTTTGTTAAAGGAAATAGCGCATATTACAATTCAAATTTAAATTTATAGGGAAATTTAAGATATAACATTTGGTACTATATTTTCACACACTATCCATAAACATAAAATAAAAGTAAGCCAAGAAACAGAGCCCACACAAACTAATGATTTATTCTACTGACCATAAATTAAGGCTTCAATAAATAGTTAAAGTAAAATTATTACAACCTATAAATTTGATTTTTAAATGAAAAAACAGGCAATAAAAATCACTTTTTCTTTTATATAAATTTTCAAAACTAAAAGCTTTAATTTATTCGCTACTTCGTCATTGTTAAAGCACTCTTCGGTGTTAATCTTTCTCCTATAAAAAATCTCTATTAAAATGCACCCACTCAAAACTCAATTTATCTTCCCATGATTCAAATCTTCACTCAACAATCTCTCTTTCTCGTGTTTATCGACGATAATCTACATCCTTTGGCTGTCCACAGGTTATGCCAAACACTTGGCGAAATTTATTCATCTCCAACGATGATAACTTCATCGAACCTCCCACGCAGCCCCGTCCAGGCCTGGTCGTTCCCCCATTTTTGTTTTGTTTTTTGCACTAAGCTCTTATGGAATGCTTTTGCCAACGCCATAACTTAACCCAAAACACCCGCTACGGCGACCGCATCGCTCCAATCTTCCCCCTTTAAGGTCTGACCCATCTGTGTTGGCCACATTGTTTGGTTCGCTAGCGCGGTTTTTTTTTTGCGTTTTATGATACACAGCAGAAAATTAATAACTTTATCAAAAGGGCAAACATTTGGCATCAGATAATTTTAATTTTAAGATTATGAAGATATTTTTATGACGCTTTAAAATGATGTATTCTGAGAAATGACGCTATATCTTTATCTTTTCTTTGAAAAAAAAAAAAATAAATATTAGGAAGTATTCTACAAGTTAAGCTAATATTTATTTTCTTTATATTTATTACTTTATCTACCCCATAAGAAAATAATATAAAATACTATGAAATATTCTACATTTCCCTCTATTATTTCTCTCTGTGTACACATCCTGCGGGTCGCAGCTGCGGTCACACACAAACAGCGAACGAAATCTTTAGCCGCTGCCACAATTGGCAGCCAGTTGGAAGTCCGGGAGCGGTTCGGGTTTTAGCGGATTGCGGATTGGGGTTTGAGGCTTGTGCGATACTAGAGGATTGGAACACTGGAGAAGAACTGGAGGCGTAGCCGCTGGAGGAGGAGGCCACTTGGTCGCGAGACCACAGAAGTGACTTAACTCGTTTTAAGCCTTCTCATATGTATGTGCGCTGCTCCGCGCCCGCCTTTTTTCCATTCATTCAGCCGGGCTGGTTGCCTGCATCTATTTCATTTCAGACTCCACTAGACATGCCACAACGATGACACTTGACTGAATATTTATGGCCACAAATGGAGCGAAAATAAAATCGCCAAGTCACGGGGCCAGAGAGGAGAAAAAAAAAACAAATATATAACAGATGGAGCGCAAAAAAAGTGGACACACATGGCGATGATTTTTAGATGCGGATGGAAGATGCAAGCGTCCGTCCATGGAGACCAGGGAGAGACCATGCCCTTTTTTGGGCTTGCCGTTAGTTCGACCGACTAGTAAAGCGGCTAGTAAAGACTTATAAGACCCTGTCTGTATCCGACTTTGAAGCGGGACTTGGAGTTGGACAACGAATTGGGTTCCAAGTGGGATTCTTACACGGGGAAAAGTCTAAAGTGTATACTAAGCAATTAACTTTAGTATCTTGAATACTTAGTATTTACATCTTTAGTATCTTTAATACTTAGTATTTATATCTTTAGTATCTGTAATACTTAACAAAATATTTTGGCTAGTTTTGAGATTTGTTAGGGTTATATTTTAATTAGAAACCATTTTAGAGGCAAAGCACCTTCTTACTAAATTTCTACACCTTATAAATCTTAACTATTATTAACCATACTTTTATTTCAGGCATCTAAAGAAGCCATTCAAGATCAATTCCCGATAAAAAGCCAAACCCTTCTCAGAACAAAATTTCTAAAAGAGAAACCCCTTACCCCATCTCAAGATCAACATATTGACCCTAGAAAGTACCATTTTTTTCACTGTCCAAACTTGCCCAGTTATTTGTTCCGTTTGGAGTTGCCTTTGGGCGATCTCTATCTTTATCTGCACTTACGAGTATGTGTGGGCACATGAATGTCTCTGCTCTCCCGTTGCCTGTCTCAAATATTTGCGCTTATTTATGTTGCTTTTGTTTTATCAGCTTGTTTATTCAATGATTATGGTGGCGTTGTTTTTTTTTTCGTTTCGTTTTTCGCTTTATTTTTATATTTTTGTGGAGCGCTGAGCGCTGAGTCGACAAAAGCGGGTTCGACTACCGTGTTTGGTTAGGTTTTCGGGCCGAAAGAGAGAGAGAGAGACAAGTACTGTGTGGCTTTAAGCCTATCTGTATGACCGCCATGTACTCGCCCTGGCAAATATGTAATGAAGCATAAGCAATTATGATAATGTCGTTTGTGTTTGTGTTCTGCTGCTCCTCGGCTGCTTATCATCATCAGGAGGAGCAGCATACTCAGATGCTTCCCGATGGGTGGGGTGGTGTGGTGACGGCGACATTAACGGCCTCCAAAATGTTGACAGGGCTGGCTTAAAGCGCAAAATAAATACTCTGTGGGGTGACCTTTAAAAAAAAAGGGGGGAACCACAGGGAATTTATTTAAGCTGGCCAAGAATATTGTAAGTAAAAAGTGATGATTTAAAGATTTATGAATCAAATTCTAAAAAAAAACGTAGACCAAAATACAAAGACATTACCATATTTTCTATGTATTTAATTCCTAAATATTATTTGTATATTAATCCGATTAAAAAGCCACATTCGCTTAAGTTTATTTACCATAAACAAACAACTAAAATGTATCAAAGCATGAAATCATATAAAATATGTAAATAAACAGTGATTGTTACACTTAATTACATTTCCTTAGATAACAATAAATAAATATTCTATGCACGCCTCATAGAAGTTCTTTGAAATTCAATGTATCCCCCCCCATTCCCCTCAATCAAAGTCAAGAAAACATTGAAAGGAAAATATAAAGAGAATAAAGTGCCTGCAAGTCTGACTCACACAAATTGCGCTTTCATTTATCAATTTTATTCATATTTCTCTAGAAACGTTGTGTTTATGGGGACATTTTCTCATGAATGTCACGTTCGCCAGTTGAAACACAAAAATTGCTGTTCAAATTTTAGGTTTTTCGGAGGGGATTTTTTGAGGTGCCCCTCAGGTAGAAGCAATTTGAGCCAAAGTTTTGCCAGGTGCTCGGGAAAAAGTCTTGTGGTAGTTTTTGAACAGCCAACCAGCCAGCCAGCCAGCGGCAATTTATGCAAATCAAAATGAATCTATCCGAAGCAATAACTCTATCGATGGCACTCGGAAAGGAGAGGAGAGCCTCGAGCGAGGCTAAATTAAAACTCTCGCTTTGTGGCACTTTTCACCCATTGAACCTCAGTAGATAGTTTGACACTCGACACCCGACACCCGACGCCACTCATGAGCGTTTATCTAAAGTTCAACAACTTATGCAAATAATGCCTGCAGACGGGATTGATTGAGCGAGTGAATGAGTGAGTGTGTGGCATGAGTGGGCTTCAATCAATGCCAATGCCTGCGCCTTGTGTGTGTGTGTGCATTTAGAAGCACTTTTATGTGCAGGAATTCTCCTCATAAGCCCCTCCTGCTTCCCAACCGCATTTGAAATTCTCCACGAGCTATCTTCTCAATTTTCTACGATTTCTGTTTCTATTTGATGTGGATTCTCCCTGGCTGTCTCTGCCTTTTCTCTGGATGATTAATATTTTTTATAGTTGTGGTCACAGTACATTTTGATGCGATTAGTCATTGCAGGCTGTCAGCCTTCTACGTTTTTTCTTCTCCTCTATGGGACTCGAACTCGTGACCTCACGTTTAACACCACAGACCAGACGTATTTATTTATAAAAAAAAAATGCTGGTAATCAAATTACTTTTTATCCGATTACATAAAAGCCATCTTCCCCCACTTTAAAGGCAGTTTTCTTAAATATTTTCCAGAGTGTAAGCTGAAAAGTAAATCCCTCTAAAGTGTCAGAGGTTAACACCAATCTTGAGGCTTCGAAAAACGATTGATATAATGTTTGTTTGTTTTGGGAATTGTAAATAGGAAAACATTGAGGTGGCAGCCGGTACCAGTTTGTTTGTCAATAGGTAGAACAATTTGTTTAAGATACATATAAACCAGAAAGAACATACAGACGTCACACTTTGAAAAAAACACATGTTGTCTATAAGATTGTTTACTGGGATAATAATACCTCAGAGACTTGAAAGTAAACGCTCAAAAGAAATAAATAAAATTCTAGAGACCCCGAGGAAATCATTTTACCCGGAATTCCCCAAGGCTGATAAATCAAAACACCAAAAAATGAATAAATAATACAAATATTTTATCAAACTGTTTTTTAAGGCAAATTTCCTTTATCAAATGCAGACTCCAAATAAAAATTTGCTGGAATTACTTACAGTTCACAAAAGCAGCACGTTCTCCCAGCGAAGCGATAAAAACCAACACAATAAACACTCGAACAACGCATATACAATCAGCTCGAATTAATATTAAATGCTCCCATTAACCCCATAAGGCCTCATTATAAATTGAAGAACACTTGTCTAAATACCGTCGAACAAGCAAATAATTAAACTATAAATAAACAACAGAAACAGACATCAACGAGTGCAATTGCGGTTATAATTTACGCTTGATTATACTCGGAGAGTAATAATAATAAAAGCGTAAAGAAAATCCCACTTTTTTCTTTTTAATTAGAATCAATTAGAATAAAAAGGGGAAAATTCTGTGTTGAAAGGCAATAATTATACGCTTAGATTGATGTATATAAAAGCAGAAAATAAATTGCATTCTAATAATTATATAAAGCTTCGGAAATGTTTACTCTTTCCCACATGAAATATGAATTATTTTTTGTTGTGATAAATAAATATAAATAATTAGCATAAATAGGAAACAAAAATGTGTGAGGAATTTATTTTCTAAATATTTAATCTATTTTCTGTTCAACAATTTTAGGAGAAATTCCTTTTTTATATATAAGTAAGTTATGGCG
Source organism: Drosophila baimaii (assembly GCA_018874675.1). Classification (NCBI taxonomy): domain Eukaryota; kingdom Metazoa; phylum Arthropoda; class Insecta; order Diptera; family Drosophilidae; genus Drosophila; species Drosophila baimaii. Next base: position 50,936 of record JAEIIU010055585.1, on the reverse strand, counting down.
TTGTTATTGATTATTAATTGAGTATTTTATAGGGTTAGATCATTAAGGATAAATTAGAATGATATACATATAAAGTCTATAACGTCAAAATTTAATTATTACCAGGAATATATGATTTTGAATTGAATATTAAGCTATAGAAATATTTTAAAATGTTTTGTAAACAAGAAACATATTTCTTTATCAATTAACTGCCAAAGCTAAGCTCCGTTAATAATAATTACCTAATCAGATATATTTTCTATAGGTTTTTCTTTTTAAGTTCCCAGAACATGAGACCTTTGTCTACGATTGCAACCCCTTAATATAGATTGAACTTGACCTTTTTGTATTGTAAACCAAGCTGCAACAAGATGCACTTTGGCCGCTTATGTCACCATCAGCATCGTCAGCGTTCAGCATTCAGCAAACCAACATCATTAGCATCGGCAGTGAGACAAAAGTCGGTTGCTAAGTAGCTGCTACTAAGCCGCTTACCCCTGACATACTGATCCCCTTGCCTTGGGGCCGGCTTTTTCCACCAACAACAACGACTGTCTCTCAATTGGTTTCGATTCTCTCGCGGTCTCGTGCCACAAAGCGACCCAATTTCCTTTGGGGCACGTTTCTGGGTTGTGCAACAACGCCTGCTGGGCCTCCGCCACTCGCCGCTGGTTGCCGTCCACGTTCTATTACAACTACTAATTGGATTAATAATGACAGACAAACAATGGGGCAGCGCCATGTGCGAGAAATGCTCAATGGCCAGCGGGATTATGTAAGGCTGGCTGCCTTTTATGGCCAACAGCTAGGAGGGGAGGAAGCAGGGAGCTGGGAGATAGAGAAAGAGCTGTCAAAATCTAGTCTTTGTTAACTGTTGGCCAGAAATTAGACAAGCCATGGCCAGAGACAAAGACAAGACAAGAAGACAAGGCATTTAGCCGCTCAAGTGATCAACTTTCGATAGGGTCTTTGGCCTAATAGGGAAATCTCTTTCGCTGGTGGCGATGGAATGTGGAATGTGTGTAGATATGGGAGAATATTTGGACATTTGAGCAAGCAAAACAAATTGGGAAATAAAAGGAGGCGAACTTTATAAGTTTCTGCATTTATTTAAAGAATTTCCCACACTTTTCCCTACAGATTGAACATTGCTAGATTTACTTAAAGAATTTCCTATAAAATTGATTACAGATTATTCCTAGAATATAAAAGGTAACAATCTTGACCAGTTAAGAACTCAATTTCCCAGATTTCGCAGCTTCTGCAACGCTTGAAACCTCTAACCCAACTCTAATAAATCTAGAAAAAAAGCAAAAAACCAAACCCTCTTCTTGGTAAGTGCTTTTCTACTTGCAAAGCTTATAAATTAGCCTGTCCCCTCTGCCAAAAAGACAATTTTCCACATCCATAGCTCGTAGCAATTTTTAGAGAAACCTCCCCTAAAAAAAGAAGACCCTCTGCACTATTCCCCCTTCTGTCTCAAATCTGGTGGCACACAGCTGGCGGCAAGCTCACTTTGTCGTAAATAAAATGCATCCTTTACCGAGCTGAGTTCACTTGCCAACACTTTCGCCGGAAAGGAAGGGGGCACTGCAGATGCTGGACGAATTTGCCTCATAATTAGCCAAAACGCCTAAAAGCTGGCTAAAGTGGCAGGGCGGCACAGAGGAAGAAAGTAACGCTTGTGTCGCCTAATGAGCAAAGACAGAGGCTGAAAACGAAGAATTTAGAATGCAGAATGCAGAATGAAGAATGAAGAATCAGTGTGAGCCCGCGAGGGCCAAGCTAAACTAACTTGGCATAGCGCAAAATGGCATTCCATTATATATGCCTTACTATATTTTATATATATATTATATATACAAAGTGCACATATTGTGGCAGGGACTCACTCACTCACCAACTGACTGACTGACCCAATTTCGTAAGGGGACGCCAACCGCGCCCCAAAAACTAAGCATAATGAACGGCAGCAGTGGCAACCCTCTTCAGGGTTGTTGTGGCCCATCCTCTAGCCTCTCCTTCTGCACGTGCTGCCAAATATATTATTTTCGAAATGACTGCCTCCTCGCCATGTGGGCTCGTCGTTGTGTCTCGCTCGATTCCAAGAGTGTTGTTGTTTTCGGGCTTTGGCTTCGGTTTGGTTTTAAAAATTTGGGTCAACGGTGCGTATGATAATTTCTGCATTTGTCTGTGTAAGCCGCCTGGCATAACAACAACAACAATAATAACAATAATAACAGCAAGAGAGCGAGAACAACAGTGGCAACAACAAATTCGATTCCAAATATGCACGAACAAGCAAAGGTAGCAAGTGGTACATATAAATACACCGAGTTGCAAGGATATGTGGCAAATTTAAATGCTCTTTTTCACAGTCAAAATATGATAATCTAAGGAAAATATATAAATTATTAAGGCTCAGTATCTCTGAATGATATCTAAATCAATTAAGTATATTTCTAAGAAATAATTTCATTAAAAAAAGGTTTATAAAATACATAATGTAGAAAATAAAGTAGATAGTCATTATAAATGATAATTATTCTCCCTTAACAACTTTAAATTTTCCTCAATTTTAGCCCGCAAATGTGCCTTAGTCAGCTAACCGAAATAAATACCTCCTAAATTCACATTTCCGCTAAGCGGAAGTTACCTCTCATCGTTGCCAAGCGCACAGTGACAAACTAAATTCGCCGTTTAAACGTAAGGATATCACCATGGCAACCCACGGTACGTGCAGCATGTTGACAACGCCATCAGCCGAAACCTGACAGGATAACAAAGGCATTACAGCAGCAGCAAGGACAACAAGCTGTGCAACAACAGCAACCACAGTGTGACGTGTGACATGCACGTGCGTCAAATTCATCATACGCCATGGTGACGCACCACCCAAAAGGGCAGGCAAATAAGAGGGAGGGTAGGTTAGCAGAAAAGGTAGCTAAGGCATTTAAACATGAAACAATCGCTCGAAAACGCACCCTTGCCAAGGTCCACCTTCGGGGCAATTATGGCATCCGTCTCCATTTGTTTATGCTAATGCGGCAAAGTGTCACGCAACAACAAAAAGAAAAAGAAAAAGAACAATTCCAGGGATAACAAGTAAACTGCATGCGCATAGAACTTCAGGCTCTTCATATCGTCTTTTTTTTTATCCTGCGGATACTTTAGCACCGCTGCAACTTTAGACGCTTTCAATTTGTTGAGAAAAGTTGTTCCAGAAAAGTTTCGCCAGCTTCAAACGAACACACACAAACAATCTGGCACGTGTTGACACTCAGTCACCTCCTATAAACCTCCTTGTCTTCCTCACTCCCCTCTTTTATCTACCTATCTTAATCTTCTTCTCTTCTCTAGTATTTTTTTGGGAACAATTTCCCAAGGATTTTAAGCGATTTTTAATTAAAATTATGGTGCGACCAGCTGACGCGCTCAACTAACTCGAGCCAAACAAACAACAAGAATGAGATATTAAAAGTCGGTTGGGGGGGGAGGGGAAGGAAAGGAAGGAAGAAAGGTTTCGAAAGAAGAAAAAACACCGTAAGACCGTAAGACGATTTTTTATGAGCACAAGAACCCGCTCGATGACATCAAAATGATAAAAGTCGAACACGGCAAAAGAACGGCAACACAAAGGCAGCGGAAAGAGCAGAACATTAAGGAACTGACTCAGCGAAGAGTCAACAACAAACCGACTGCCTCAACAAATTGCTAAAAAAAAAAAAATAATAATAATAACAATAATATGGAAGAGATAAACGTGGGGAAAATAAATGTATTTACACTTGGAAACTTAAGCAATAGGGTATTAAATAAACTTAAATAAAGAATATTGAGTCATAGTTAATTAAAAGACAAATTAAAATTCAAAGACTAAGATTATTAAAGGAGGATCTCAGAAGCATTACCATCAGCTAATATTTATTATTTTCTTTAAGAGAGTATAATATATAATGCCATATTATATAAAACATATAAAGATCATATTCTTTTATAAGAAAGTTGTTAACCATAATTTCCAAATATATTCTTGGTAATTCATAAATATAATTTATTACCTTTCTTAATTTAATGACTATAAATTCCTGTCTTTTTTCCACCTGTGTATGCCATTGATTGCGCTGATAAATCCCTATAAATAAAGCTGAGTATTCAAATCGTTAGCGTCAACCTGTCGCAGCGCCATTGATGAGCTCATAATTTTGCGGGAGCAAAAATAAATATATAGGGGAATCGAATTTAATCGCCAGCGATTAGGTATTTCTCTATATATTTCTTTGTAGTCTTTTGGAATTTTTGGGGGGCGATTCGATCGAGGGTTCTTAGCTGCGATAGCTTATCTAAAGCAAACACAGAGCCCCCACCCCACATATTTGACTAGGCCACCAGGCACCATTGTTGGTATTGATACAAGCCCCATGCCAGAGCCCCTACCATTTCCAATTCCAATATAGGTTCTATTCTTTGGCTTCTAACTGTTCTTCGCGTTGCCTTTTTTTGCTGATAAAGCAATCTTGTGGTTAATATATATATGTACATATATAGTAGTATGGCTCGTAGGAGCAGTTATGGCACACAGTGGAGCATGTTTAGTAATCGCTTTTGGGGTCAGTAATTTGGTAATTGAAAATCACACTAAGTATATACACCGAGCAAAATGGGTCACCGTAATAATAATAATAATACTTCTTGGCGGCAGCAAAATGGAGAAAAAAAAAAAAGAACAACAAAACAAAAAGCGCTAGAACTGTTTATTGGAATGCCAGAGAATGACAAAGTGAAAGAGATATGATAAAGCGAAGCGGAGCGGTGAAGACATAACAATCAAAAAACCAGACAATACTAAAAAACGTTGCTTAGAAATAGCTTCTTCTGGAGCATCAAATTTAGTTGGATTTAAGATAATTTTTTTGCTTAAATTTGCAAACATTTTGAGGACTTTGTTTTTGGCTTTTATAGAGGCTAAAACGTTCAAAGGAGTTAACATAGTTAATGGCTCTGCTCTAGATATTCTTTTTGCCAATTTCTGGACTTTCCGAGAATTTCTTTAAGCAAAAAAAAAAATTGATTAACTTTCAATGGCTTTGATGGTGTCTAAGACTTAACACATAATTTAAAAACTTTCTCTTGGAAGGTTGAATAATCTGCCACCAATTTTCTGTTCATATTTTTATGGTTTCTTATAGCATTTTATGGTGCTGGTGGATTTTTATTAATTTTAGTGGGTTATTAAATAACAGAAAGCTCTTTGTTAATTCTGGGAAAATAGTTAAAGGCATTATAAAAAGCAAAGAAATCTCTGTAACGTTTTACAAGAATATTTGTCACTTCTCTTATGAAATATTTCCTTTCTTTTAAAAGAATATTTGCTACTTCTCTTATGAAATATTTCCGTAACTTAATTAATAATCACCAAGATTGTGTCACTGTTTCCCTATCTAACTTTATAACCCATCAGATATATTTATGTAAAAGAAACCCTCACCCTTTAACAGTGATTTGAGAAATTCATTAATTATTAATTGTCATTTTTCTGACACTCGAGGAAAAGCTCAACGCTTGGCGCCTTTATTTTCCCCCCTTTTTTGAATAATCAATCTCATTGACAACTTGAACGGTTTCCGCCTCCGTGGCGTTGATAGCCCAATGATAACTTCATCACCTCCAAAACATAATTCATTTCACTTTTCCGTTTTCACAGGCTTTTGCCTTTGCCATGTAAATGATATTTTCGGCGTGTAAGCCGTGATAAATGATACGACGGCTATTTCTTTCGGGGAGAGAGATGAGATGGGATGGGAGATGTATCTGCAAGCAGCCAGAGATGTTTACAAAAGCTATCTTTGAGTGGTTGGGCGTGGGTACTGGGTACGGCTGGGGGCTTGGGAAAGTTGTGTGTGTTCCCTCCTTGCCTCCCCTGGGATTATGCTGATGAGGAACCGATGCGACTCGACTCTCCGGGTCAGTCGAAAAGGTTAACGAAAAAGTTTGGCCGGCAATCAAGAGTTGTGTGTTATTTTCTGTTTCTGCCAAACTTTCCATGGGTTATCCGAGATGTGGATCTGAATTGGCATTTAATAAACTGTCATTATTACTTGGCAGTTGTCTTGAAAAGGGATACAACATCACGTAGAGGGAGAGCACAGGGTTTTTGACAGCGAAAACGAAAACATTTGCTTGCCAGGCAGCAAATTTTTGTATGCAATTTGTCATTGAGAGGCGACACTGAAATCCGATTCCCCGAGCCCCCACACACAACCATATTGTTTATTTATTCGTCTGAGACTGAGGCCAAACTTCTGGGGAAACAGCTGAGTTGGCCATAAAAGAAAGGAACGGAAGCCGCCTCAGCTCGCTGGGAACTTCTCAATCTCGGCCCCGAAAATCAATTTCTGTATCCTCAGTTTTAACACTTGAGCGAACATTGGATCGAAGGCGAAACCCAAAGGAATCTAAAACTAATTTAAATAAAAACCAATCTGGCATAATTCGCTGCCACTGCCACTGCCACTGCCTTGGCGGGGTAAGCGACAAACTTTCAACCGTAGAACAATTCTCGTTTTTATGGTGACCTTCCCTTGTTTCGCTTTCGCTGAACTTGGAGGAGATTAGAGACCGGGAGGAGTGGCTGTTGTTGCCATGTAACCATGTGGCTGGAGCCTGTCCCTGCATGCTGATGACTATCCGTCAAAAAAAAAAGTCCAAAACAGCGAATCCTTAAGCCCCAACACCCATTCAACAGAGAGCTGGAAACAAAAGCACAGCACAGCACACAACACACATAAAAATGTGTAGGCAAAGAGATAAGCAAACATTTTCTTTTCGCCTTTCCTTTATTTTCCTCTGCCACACACACAGACACACAATGAAAAGCGAAAGTGGAAAAGTCTGCGAGTGTCTGGGTGGCCTCGGCCTTTCGGTTTTAGGCCTCGGAATATGTCCAAGGCACAATAGAATCACTTGTATATAGGTCGAAGTCACCATAGTCGCTACATAGTTATGGGGGCCAAAAAAAAAATAAAAAGAACCATGACTGGACCATAAAAAATTACAATAAACAGCAATAGCCATAGAGCAGCACCAGACCAGACCGCAAAATACAAATAAAAATGGCAGAGAAAACTCAAGGAATTTATATTGCCCGCAAATAAATGGATAGTGTGTGTGTGTGTATATACAGTGCGTACCAAAGGCAGCAAGGCGCAGGAATTTTTGTAATAATAATTGTAATTAATCTCAAGTCACTGGATAATGTTAACAATGTAATAGGGGGTAAGATTTGGCGGAACTTTTGTATACAAAATGTACAAATAGTTGTCAAGAGCCAGATGTAATTGCCTAAACAAAAGGTTGGTGGCTTCCAGAATTGATTGCTAATAAAAGAGGCCATCAGGGCTTTGTTGAATGAATATATTCGTATATTGTTTAAATTTAAAAGAAATATATAAAAAATATAAATTTCTCTTTGGCTTACTTTCCCTGACATCTCTAAGCTTATCTTTCTTATTAAATTAAATATTTTTCTTACTAATGAACCGCACTGTTCTTTAGTACCTTCTCCTTGTTGATTCTAACAGCTACACTCTGTTCAACATCTATCTGTCTGTCTGTCTGTCTGTTTGTCTGTCCTGGTGGCTCCTCTCCTTCTTTCTGTCTGAAAATTAATTTGCGGCATTCTATGGTTACGCATTTCCATTTACTTGAATGGAAATTAATTAGCCACGCCGGGCTGTCGAATGCCGCTGGATGCTGGCGGTTGGCCAGCTAATAACCACAAACATAGCAGACTTGGTCAAGAAATTAGATTCTCTTCGCTGCAAATGAATCTTAATATTTGTTAAAGGTTGCAATTTGTGTTTGGAGAAGTGGAGTGGAGTGGCGTAGAAAGAGAAATTGATGCCCTTCGAGATGGTATTAATTAAAGTAATTGGAGAAAATGTAAGCATATATATGTTTGTTATTTTCATTTCATTATCAGTGAATGAATCATAAATATTTATTATAATTCCCATAATACAAATTTGTTGCTCGCTGCATGGTTTATCTTTTAATTTAATTCGTATCTTCACACTCTTGATATCTTTATCCAGAGGCTCTCCTTCATTATTGCTTTCAGTGCATCGACCCAACCCCTTCTTTACGTATTTGCATACAACTCTTATCGTGCGGCGACCAAAGCTCCATGCCGAATTGATAAACTGGTCGTTACTCCGCTGAACTCTATAAAACCTTTCGCCAATTTGCAGAAACCACACACAACCCAAACACACACACCACACACTCAGCACACATCCTTTCGCATATCCTCACGCCCTCGTATAGTCAGGGGCCCCGAAAAATGTGGCTGGCATTTGGATCGCCTCGTTTTATGGGCTGATAAAAAGACTTGGCAGCAATCAAAAACCGCAAACATGTTAACCGTTAATGCCCCCAGACACCTATAAGGGTCCTGCCTGGGTCCTGGGACCCGAAAGCCCTGTCCTGGCCATAAATGCGCCAAATATAAATTATATTTAAACAATATAAAGAAGGAAGCACAAAACCAGAGAGGCACCATCCGGTTACAGGGCGGCCGAGCTCCCACTCTGAGATCTCAATAATTCAAAACAATTTCGTTTTATTGCCGAAAACTTTTTTTCGGGGGGAGGCTTTTCATTGTTGGCCTCGCATGTGGCGGCGCCTGTACGAGGGGTTCAGGGTAAGTGGTAAGTGGCAAGTGGGTGTCGGCTGGGCTAAAAGGGGTGGCGGGATTTGTATCCTCCGAGCACAGTTTAACCTCAACAAAAGCATATTGACCCTCGGCACATGGTCAACCCTTTTTAACTGTTGCGAGGGTCGCGTGAAAAGCCAACACATAAAACGAGAGTAGCGGAATTGAAGGTGTGCACTGAGAGAAAAGTGTAGGTCGTACTAAGTTCTCAAGTATAAATGAATGGAGACAAAAATAAAAAGACAAGCTCCTTTTTTTAATTACAATTTCTAAGAAGATTTAAGGAAATATATTTTAAGTTAAGGCTTATTATTTTTATCTTAAAAACTCATATGAAAATTTGTTTAAAAATTCAAATATTATTTCAAATCTTCATTGAAAACATCGATGTTTTCGGAACTGTATAGAATCAATAAAAGATTAATTTTCTTTTGAATAAAAAAAAACAAGATATTTAGCAAGATTGTTCCAGGTGAATTTGTTTTTAATTTCCAATTATTTTCTCACATACTCCAACTTATTAAACGCAAAATTAAATGTTTAAAAATTCCCTACATTTTCTCCCAGTGTAAATCAAAATGGATGCTGGGGGAATCCCTGCTAACTTACCGTTATTCGGGCCACTGCGGGTCTGATGACGATGAAGATGAACGGGTTCGTAATCCTTTTAGCGCCGGTTTAATGAGAAATTCCTCCACAACAACTGCACACCACACACCGTAGCATACACACAGACACACACACACACCGGTAGGCGGAAGGACTCTTCCCAAAACACAATTCTCCAATTTAATTATCCCAGAAAAACGAAGGGAGTCAGAGTGTGTGGGGTGTGTGTGCAAAAAATATCTTTTGGCGCCCGATCAAAATGTGCAAAAATTACCGCGATGGTCCGGCTTAATTACCGCTAATTGCAGTAGCTATTATTGCGCTGTTATTGTGTTTTTGGTAATTTCGTATTTTAATTCAATCAAAAGTCGTACATATTCAATTGACACACAGACACTTTGCCATTTAATTAATGGTCACTGCTGCTGCTGCTGCTGCTGCTGCGATAGCGAGATAAAGCCAAGCACACAAAGACGTAAAACTCGGATATTTCAACGGGATTTGAATCTCGGAGCAGCGGCCAAAACGTGACGTCCGCACGGCAACAAATTCGAAACGCGAATGAGGCGGCGAAGAGAGAAGCGGCAATATCAAGCAGACGAATGGACAACAAGTATACGACGCACAATGGGGCGTGTAGAATAAAAACAGTGACAAAATGAATTTTTTTGTAAGATATTCAAAAATTTAGTGACTTTAAAGATAATTAAGTTATGCATATAAAACTGAACAAATATTGATTTTTTCTTTTAATTTTCTGATTGTTTATATGGAATCTATAAGATATAGTAAAGATTTTTTTGTTTAATGTAGTTAAACAAAATAAAATATTGTCCAACTTTGAATTTGATCTTCAAATAATTAAATTAATTATGGCTAAAACACTATTTCTTTTATTTTGTTTTTAATATAACAGAAATTCACTAAATATTTTCATCTAACAATGTTTTTTTACTCCCTTTATTATTTCTAATCATCAAAGTTTTTTTTGGTACATAGCTCCACTTAATTAAGTCACATTTTTGGCATAATCGTCCCATCGTGCGACAACTGCACAGTAGGCAGTCTGTTACGATAACAGCCCTCTGTAACTGCGCTGTTTACGGTCTGTAGATAACAGTTTTAAGAGCAAAGAGCGAATTCGCCGTGAGAGAAAATGCGTAAAGAGCGTAGAAGTTGTGTGAATGGAAGGCATGGGCGGCGCTAAAGGTAAGTAACATTTGTTTGTGGCCTATAAAGGGTTAAGACAATCCAACAAATTATAAAAGAAATAAAAATAAATAAAGTAAAGTTGAAATTTACCAACTAAGTTAGAAGTAAGTTAAGTTATTTAACAAAGTTTATGTATGTTCCTATAATAAATATAATTTATAATAAACAATATTAATTAAAATAAATATTATTTATTATATTTAATATATAATAATATATATATAATGTTAGTAAATATAATTAATAATATTTATTTTATTTTTATTATACGTAATATTTACTTAGCGCCTTAAAGTTTATCTGCTTTATCTATTATTTTTTTTTTACATCCAATACCAGTGTGAACTTATCATGTGTTCCTCGTAATCTTTTCCATAACAAACTCTGGTTTTAAACTCATTATCACATTATGTTGGATCATGGAAAACCTTAGTACGGAACATTCCAGATCTTATCTTAAAGAAATACCCACATATGTCCAAATACCTCCCACCTATCCGCCTCTGTGAAAATTTCTACCTCAAACTGAAGCCGGCGCCTTGTGTTAATGAAAACCTATTTGGTTAAGCCTTTCGCGAACCCTTTTGAAGAAACCTACCAAATTTAACATGCCCATTAATGAATTCGTCGCCATAAACCTTAAACAGTAGCCTACAAATTATTTAAATGGACGCGAGCCCAAAAGGCGGAGGGCGGCGAGTGATGGAAAATCGGTTCAGAATTGAATGTAATTAAAAACCCTGGCGTGAAACAAAGGCCCAACCTTTACAGCTGTAAATGTTTTTGCAGGCCAAAAAGGATATGACAATAGCAACCAGCCAAAAAACAACAATTTACAGTCAATGCACTGGCGAAAAATGGGTGCATATAAACAGAAGTACTTAAATGTTGAAATATAATATCAATTAATTTATTATAAAATAAATTAAGCAATGAATAAGTTCCTTTATTGATTAATTACTTTTAAAAATAACTATTACTTCTTTTTATAAAATTGCAAAACAAATTCCTTTACTAATTAATTATATTTACAACCTCAAGAAGAAGACTTCCATTTATCGAGTCTCTTTTTCAATATGTATAATATATATCTTTCCATTTATTTCTCCCCGTGTAAAGGCCGTGGTAGCGTTGTCAAGACAACCACATCGCCATCGACACCGACAATGGCCAAAGCAATTGACAACTTTGCAGCAGCAGCAGCAGCAGGTAAGCAAGGAAAAGCAGCCAAAACAAAACGGAAAACGCTGGAAAAACCAAATATATTTGGACATAAAGAAATATACGCGGTGCGAAAAGGAAACAAGGACAACGCCTCGACACCTGCAAAAAGGAGCGGAAAATTGCAAGACAAGTGCTGTGCAGAGTTTTCGCGGAAAACCAGGAAGTGGGCAGGAAAAGAAGCAGAAAGGAACTGAATAGCTTGAGAGGACTCGCAGCTGGAGAGCTACTTTGAATCCCGACAGCTGGCCATGAACTTCTACGACGAGGAGATCACAATCAACGGACCCGACTCCAAGCACCTGAGCAGTGTCCAAATGGAGCCGCGAAATGGTGTCCCAGGAGGCGGCCGAGGTGGCGGCACGGGAGGCGCCGATGGAGGAGGAGGAGGAGGAGGAGCCGCCGCTGGTGGTGGTTCGCAAAGAGCAGCCGCGGGCAGACATCGGCGAATGGTGAGTGTGAAAGCTCAGAGATATGCTTAAATAAGTTTAAAATATTTTTTAAATTCATTAAAATGTTTTAAACTTTATTTTCTCTCTTCAGCAATTCCAGGGCAACTCCACGGATGACGATGGCCTTCTGCAGGACATCATTGATCACGATGACGAGGCGGAGGACAGCGACGATGACGACGACAGCGAGATGCAGCTGCCACAAGGCATGACCATGGGCGTGGGAATGACGGGTCTGGTGCCGGGACCACGAACCCAAAAGCGACCGGATAGCACTCGCAATTCCAAGCATTCACAGGACGATCCCATGAGTTCGGGCAGCGAGGAGGCAGCCGCTGGTGGAATGGGATCTGGCGGCGCAAGAGGTGGAGCAGGAACAGGAGCCACTCGGTTGCCTCACCAAAAGTTAACCCTTCCCATGCGGAGCAGTGCTGGCAGATCCGAGCGGCAGGAGGAGCAACCCTTCAGCATTAGTCCGGACAAGTGGGAGGATCTACCTCTGCCTGGAGAGCTCAAGGACCTGTTTCCCTATATCCTCAAGTACACACCACAAACTATAGATACGCCCTTCCATCTGCAACCCTTTATCCCCGAATTTGTGCCCGCTGTGGGGGATGTGGATGCTCTCTTGAAGGTCCAAGCTCCACCGCTCTTGCAGCCACAGCGTCAAAGGGAACTCGATGAGCACCTGGAGCGGCTGGGCTTGTGGCTGCTGGACGAGCCCTCGGGCACGCAGTCGGAGCCTTCGCTCCTGAATATGAAACTGCGCTCGGTGCTAAGTGGCAGTATGGGACGTAATCCCCGACACGCCTCCTCCGCATCCCTAATACCCACAGCCCGATCGGGCAAGGATATCGATAAATGGATCTCGGAGGTGGAACAGGTGCACATGACGCAATCGATGTACGATGCCCAGCCCCGGAAGGATATCGATGCTCTTTTGGAGGATTGGCCCCGATCTTATGGCGATGAGGAGACCAAGAATGCCTTGGATCAGGCCTACAGATCCTGCCTGCAGCAGAACATATCCTTGGCGGACTATGTAAGGGTCTTATGTGAGAGATTTGGGGTAGAGGGACCGCTGGAGTCGCAGGCTGACTATATACACAATGTTCAGACACTCTTTGCTCTCTACTTGGCCGCCAGTCAGGCGTGGGAGTAATGGTTATTATCCTGGGAGTAAATTATATCAAAAATGTATTAAAAACATACATTCTTTAAATGAATAAATATTCTTTTAAATACATATAAAGAAAACAAGTCTCATTTTACGAAGTGTTCTGTTATAAATGTCTTATCATTTTCCCTCAGTGGATGGCTATACCTGAGCCCACTAATAACGCTAATGGCTTCGATTAAGTGACAGCCAGACGGCGTTTGTTTGCTCCTCCCTCTCTCCCACTCTCACTCCTTCGATGGGGATGCCTCGGTCGCCTTTGCTCCTTTTCCTTTATATTCCCTTTATTTTCCAGGACCATGGCACTAAATCGCTCGGAAAACGGAAAACGGTCAACCTGGAAAACCCATAACCTTGTTTGATTTGGCGTCATTTGGGGGGGAAGTTGACTGGGGGAGGCATACTTAAGGTAAGTGAGTGGGGGTGGTGGAAAAAGTACCTCTGCAGGCAGAACAAAAATCCTTGTTATTGAGAAAATGAGTAGGCAATCAAACACTTGCCGGCATCACATCTGTAAATGTCATAATCGGTAACTAGGACCGTTCAATTTGTCAAACGTAGTCAAGAGGTCTGCTCGAGGACTATAGTTATACTTGGAGAAAAGAACTATAAGAACTAAAAATTATATTCTTAAGTAGAAAATAATAATAGTAATAATATATTTAAAAACCACGAATGCTCACTCAAGTGGCAAATCCTTATTCCGGAATTCCTTAAGTAAATAGGCGCTAGACTTGGAGTTCGATCCCTAAGCGGAACTTCGCTGAAGAGACCATTGGTTGTGGTCGAAACAGCTGTCCGAAGATGCCTCGCTTACAAAGATCTGTGTGCCTGATCTGACATATAGTATAGTGGTGTCTATAAACAATATGACCGAACTAAAGACCTCGGGTCAGCTAAACGCTTAAGATTTAAAAACCTTTTAACTATGTATATTGCGTAGATAACTATGAATAATAAGTAGTCATATTTAAAATTTATTTTAAAGGGAAACCCCTCTTCTTTTCTGCACCAGAAACTATTATCTCTTGGCTTTTTCCCTTTTTATAAAATAATTCTTGTGCCCAGTTCTTTATGACCCATAAATATACACTCATAAATACTTTAAGTTTACACTCCCTCTCCTAACCAAGATGGAAGCAAAATCCTTAAACCATAATACAGACATATTTCAAGTAGTGTGCCTCTGTATCTTTTTAATCTGCCGCTGGCGACAAAAATTAAATTGATTTCACCATATTTTCCCTCAGCTCAGTTTTTTTTTTGTTTTTTTCTGGCCCCAGGACAGTCGCGAATGAAATGAAAACCATCTCGAGGGCAGCAGAGAAATAAGTTGAATGTATTTTGAGTTTAAATTAAAGAAATTATTTCATGAGGAAAACAAAAAAGAGTATTTTAATTTAATAAAACAGAAAATTAAACTTAAAATCTAAGAAAGTTTAAAAAAGACAGAATCCCCAGCAAGTACTTCATATTTATGGGGAATTTAAAAGACCACCAGTTAACCCACGATAATGAAGCCTTTGCCAATCCCGCCGCTTGAACCCGTAAACCAATCATGCACTTCATCAAACATACATACAACAGCCGCAGCAGCAGCAACAGAACTGTTTCGGAGAAGGTCCAAACTGGCGGCGGCGGCGATGCCTAATTAGGCCCGGTTAAGACAACACATTGCGCCGGAGAGTGCAAGTAGAAAAGGGGTCGAAAGGGGGGCGCAAAAGGGGGTAAGGGGCTTCAAGGGGCGTAGGCCCGAATCTGGCGGCAACGGCCTTAATTATGCGTAAGCCGTAAAGAGCCCATTAATGTCATTTTCGGTGCATTCGACATCGGTTTCTGGTCACAGGACATGGGAAACCAGGACTTGAGGAGGAAGGAGCGTGATGCGAAGCATGTTTGATAATCCGACAATTTCGAGCTCCACAAATCCTACGGATTCTGTTTGTGAAGGGGAGAGATAGGTAGGACTTGCATATTGATGGGTTATTGAATTATGTACTTCTCTGAGATAAATTGATATTTCTGAAGTCCCTATGTATTTGTTAATACGTTTTAATGACACGGGTCTAAGAGGGTCTTATTTATTCGAATGCATAATCTCCTAATCACCTTTAAATGCATGTAAAAACATTCTAGATTTTAATAATAAATGAATTTAATTAGTTTGAAGTGAATTTCTGAGGCACTTCTTTTGTAGCGACTGCTTTAAACATTATGATATCTATTATATTTCGTATATTCCTACTTTATGTAGTAGATTTTTTATAATAATAATTTAAATGTAAAGTTCAAATTAGTTGCACACTTACCCCGCCAGATGGCGCTTTTCACAGCGCTACTACCGCTTTTATTTGGTACTTAATCCGTGCAGGGCAGGGCGTTATAAGATATATTCAACGAAAAAGAAGCCACTCACTGTTCTATCCGTTTGAGATCTGCAAGGAAAGATATTTCAAGATATTAAATCTAAAAAAAAAACCCTTATTAGCTGTAAGAACCTGTATCTGTATCCTCTTGAGATAATTAATAACATCTAGTGTACTTTTCCTCCTTTCAAAACTGAGTCAGTATTTTCTTTTAAAAAAATACGGCCAGCCTAAGATTTTAATATTCAAATTAACGGATCTAAATGTTTATTATTTAAATGCTCTGAACATTTTCAAAATATATAAATGTAATTAAAAAGCTACAGAATAGAGCTCCATATTAAAAGAAAATTACAAGCATGTTATCTTAATCAATCAAAGATGCTTAATCTCCTGTGTTTGCACCAGATATAAGTATCTAGCTGTTTGTAGGGGCACTCACTTCGCTCAGACCGAAATCTTCTTTGTTCTAAAAATGTTATCACTGTGTGCATATGTGCGCAATTACGAGATACATATGTATCTTCGGCTAGCGTGCCGTACATGTGCTCCGCAGTGCCTCAAGAA
Source organism: Drosophila baimaii (assembly GCA_018874675.1). Classification (NCBI taxonomy): domain Eukaryota; kingdom Metazoa; phylum Arthropoda; class Insecta; order Diptera; family Drosophilidae; genus Drosophila; species Drosophila baimaii. The sequence continues at coordinate 34,637 of JAEIIU010055585.1, read as the reverse complement.
GAACTCGGAAGATTCATTCGTGTTTATTTCTCTCACTGAAAGGTTCAGTCAGCCTCCCTCCTCCGGCTTCCTTAAATAATAAATCCAACTTTTTTTATTTTGATTTGGAATACACTGGATAAATAAGTACTTCCGAAGCGAAGATATGATAACTAAATTCTGTTGGATTTTGTGTACAATATTAATAGCAGCTGGGCAACATGTCTCGATGGTGGCGGCGGCTGGTAAGTAATATACATATATATATTTTGATGAAAATGCTGAGTGCCTAAGGAATACATATAGATTTATTTCTTTTATCTGCCTATGCTCTTTGTGAAGATATCCTCTAAAGTGATATAGGTTAATTTTGATAACGATTGGCGAGGTTTAAAAACAAAGTTATATGCGATCATCTCTGGAAATTTGTACAACTTACAAATCAGAAAAAAAACCTTGTCGCACAAGGCTACCTATTATCTATTTATTTTCTACAGAAAATCAAGGCTGCAAGTAGTGCTTTGTTGTTTAATATCTAAAGTTGACAGAGTGCAAACTTAAAAATATAAATATAAAGCATTTAATAATTTTCTTGACCTTGGAAAAATAAATAAATCAAAACTTAACCTTTTCTTATTGACATATGAGGGAATAAATTCCGATATATATTTATATATCTTATATTTGTGTTTATTTTTAATATATTTGTATATTTCACTCTTTCTAGGCGACATTTCGGAATATATAAGAAAATGCTGCATAAGTGGACTTCGCAATGCCCGCACCACGGCCTCTTGTGCCAGCATGGATATGGCTCCAACCATAATCCCGCAACTCTGGCTTGGATTGTGCCACTCCACCTTCGAGGTGTGCTGCTCCCGGGAGTTGGATCATCAGAATTGTGAGCTTGGCCGTTTGGCCGCCTTGGACGGAACACGCTGCGATGGCGGTGAGAATGTTACGACGCACAGTTCCTATGCCACATGCTGTCGATCCTGCCAGATCGGATTGGCCGTCAAGGCCAGTAAAGTGAACTGCAAGGATCCATTATTTTCCTTTATTTCCGCCATTGAATCCTACCGAGACTGCTGTTACGAAGATGGTTCACCCTCATCGGGATCAGAGTCGAGTTCAATAGGAAGTAATGACACAGCCCCCTATGGCCTGGATGATAGTGAAAATAAGGTAATCCCTGAGTCGGAGACGGAGCCAGAGGAGGAGGGTACAATTGTCCTAACTGGTGACGGTAAGCTACAATTAACTTATTAATTGAATTAAATCTAATTAAATATATTACATTTTTCAGATGACATTTGTGGCAAAATTCCCAATCTGTGTGCGCATGTCTGCGAGAATACCTTTGATGCCTATCAGTGCAAGTGCCATCCGGGCTTTAAGTTGGACTCAAACAATGTCACCTGCTCAGCTTTATCACCTGCGGAGGCCAACAACAAAGTCTGTCCCAGTGGCTATGATCTGGATGAGCTTGAGAGCAAATGCATTGACATTGACGAGTGCAAGGAGTTGGCTCACGATTGTAAAATATCTCAATATTGTCACAATACAATCGGTGGATATCATTGCTTAAATGTAAAGGCGAAGGACTGTCCGGCGGGATTTCATTATGATGGTGAAGTGGATGAGTGTACAGGTTGGTGTTTAAAAATATAAAATCTTAGAATTACTTGGCTTATACCCTGTTCCCACAGAAGAAGAAGGAACTATGAAACATTAGGGTTTTTGCTAACTCAAGTGCACTAGAAATTCCCAAGTTGGAATTCCGTGGCACGCTAGGGCATTAAAGCTTACTGATTATCTCCTTGGTAAGAGTGAAAAAGACTATATAAAAAGGGGCACCAAAAATGTACACAAATAAGCCATGTATCTATAATATTGATAAGATATTTATTAAGTTTTGAAATGTATTTCTTAGCAGAAATATTGGATTTTGCCTTGATTGGCATTATACGTAATATTATTAAGTGTAAATGAAAGTTTCCTTCCCATTTCGAATCACGTTAGAAGTTTATAATTATTTTAAAATATATTTTAAAATTACTATTTAATTTATATACCTAATTGCAACCATCTTTCCTAAGCTTCCACAACAACTTCCACTTCTACAAGCAAAAAACAACCATCCTGTGACGAGGGATTCGGTTTAAAGGACGGCAGCTGTACGGACATAGATGAGTGTGCCAACAACACCACTAACACCTGTCACAGTAATCCCCATCAAGAGTGCAGGAACACCCTGGGCAGCTATATATGCCAGTGCAAGATGGGTTTCAACCTCGATGCCACCTCCAATGATTGCGTGGGTAAGTGTGGCCAAGTAAACTGCACTTAGTTTCCTGGATTTTGTTCCTAAATTATATACATCTTATATGTAGACATTAATGAATGCTCGATTAACAACCACAACTGCCTGCCAACGCAGAGGTGTGACAACACGATTGGATCATATATATGCACGGTATTTCCTTGATAACATTATACCAAATTGTTCATATCTCTTTTATTTAGGAATGTTTACCTAATACCTATATCATAGCGCCTTCAAAGTTGCGGCACTGGCTACACCTTGAACGCGGAGACTGGGAACTGTGATGGTGAGAATATTTGGTTAATATAGTATGATTTATATCTCTTTATATATACCGATTTACTGTGTAGATTGAATTGATTATTATTTGCTTGTTTCTTTTAAGATGACGATGAGTGTGCACTGAAAACACACAATTGCCCGTATAACTATGACTGTTACAACACCAAGGGATCGTTTCGTTGTTATAGAAAAACCACCACAACACGTTATACCACTACAACATCAACATCAACTACTACGACAACCACAGTGGCCCCTTTCTCTTGGGAATCAAGGAACTATGGCAGCTCTTCGTTGTCGGAATTGCCCTGCTCTCCTGGATTTTACCGAAACAACTATGGGGCTTGTGTTGGTAAATATTTGTAATTTTTATTCAATAAATCAGGGATATAGTAAATATTTATTTCCTTACTACATTTCAGATGTAAATGAGTGCTTGAGGACCAATCCCTGTGGCAGTCATCAGCGTTGCATCAACACAAATGGACACTACCGCTGCGAAAGCCTGCTTCAGTGTTCGCCAGGATACAAGTCCACAGCGGAGGGAACATCCTGCGTGGGTAAATAACAAAGTTCCTCAAATTCCTATCCTATCTATCTGCTTTATAATAAATTCCCTATAAAATAGATATCGATGAGTGCGCCACTGGCGAGCACAACTGCGGCGAAAGGCAAATCTGTCGGAATCGGAATGGCGGCTATGTCTGCGCCTGTCCGACGGGTCATGAGCTCAAGCGTCTCTCTGCCGGCAGCAACACCTGTGTGGACGTCAACGAGTGTGCCCTGGACCAGCGTGTATGTCCCTCGAATGCCCATTGCTTCAACACCATTGGATCCTACTATTGCGAGTGCAAGACAGGCTTCCAAAAGCGACCGGATGATGATAATAACACGCAATGCTTCGACATCGACGAGTGTCATGTCCTACGGGATCTGTGTCAGCAGAAATGCGTTAACTTCTGGGGTGGCTATAGGTGTACCTGCAACTCGGGTTACCAATTGGGACAGGATAATCGCACATGCAACGATATCAACGAGTGCGAAGTGCACAAGGACTACAAGCTGTGCATGGGGTAATGTATTGGAATTTAAGTATAATCCTGAATTTTACTAATTTATTTTATATAAACTCAAGAACCTGCATCAATACTCCCGGAACGTATCAATGCTCATGTCCACGAGGCTATACCTTATCGGCGGATGGAAGCACTTGCCGCGATATCGATGAGTGTACCTCTGAGACTAGTAATCATGTCTGCACTGGTCGGGTGAGTGTTTTACTTATTTTTAATAATAACTATCATTTATTGGAAACAAATTGTTAAAAACATAGTTTCAAAGGTATGTAAAAAGATGGGGAAAAATGATAAAAACATGAAATACGATCTACCGATATTTCTTTTACAACATCGAAATTAAATGCGATATTTTTTGATACCTACAATTTTTATAAGTATCAAACTTTGCGATACTTTTTATCATAGCAAACTTTTCCTCTCGATATACACACCTACTTCAGTTATCTTGACACAAAGTATTTGAATATGTAACTCTGGCCTGTCTTAGTTATTTTTTAAATTATTTTAAATTGGAATAATAATAATTTTAAATATTTTTTTCTTTTACATTTATTCCCTAAAGCATGATATCTGCACCAACACCCGAGGCAGCTACAAATGTACAACAATCAATTGTCCCCACGGCTACACCATTGACCAGGAGCAGAAAAAGTAACTAACTTTATTAATTAATTAGGAAAAATGTTATTATAAAACATTTAACTACCTACAGTCGCTGCCGACAGAATAGTAACTTTTGCGATGGCGAAGACTGCTACACCAAGCCCTCGGCGTACACCTACAATTTCATAACATTCGTCTCCAAGCTGATGATACCTCCCGAGGGTCGTACCATCTTTACACTCAGGGGCCCGTTGTGGTACGATAATATCGATTTTGATCTAAAAATTGTTCGTATCCAAACCACCAACAATATTCAAAAGGCCACTGATGCGAATTTTGAGTGAGTATTAATTTTAAATTAATTATAAACTGGGAATAAAATAAATATCTATTACTATTTACAGCACTATAAAGAACAACAATCAGGTAAATGTGCTGTTAAAGCAATCGCTGGAGGGACCGCAGGACATTGAGCTGGAACTGAGTATGACAGTGTTCACAAACGGCATGCCGCGTGGAAAGAGTGTTGCAAAACTATTTTTATTCGTTTCGCAACACACATTCTAGTACCTGGAAAGGTACAACTACATTTTTGTACATCATCTTTGTGTTAAGGGAGTTTAATAAATACTGAGATGCCGTTGAAAAATGCAGGGATTTTATTTAATTAATTTAGTGAGTTGAGAGGGGTTTGCCAAGGTTGTGAAATTAGTGTGAGTTGCCTTCTGAGGCAGGAAATATTTCCTGGATTTAAGAGAAGGCCGATTGGTATTAGTAACTATTTTAATTATATCGAAATCCAGGTACATTGTACATAAAACGTACCTAAAAAATATTTCAAAGATTAACAGTTGTGCCTGCGCCCTCTACCGCATTTTGTTTGTACTAAAAACCCCCTTTCGAGGCATTATGGTAAAATCGGCCGCTGGTCACACTGCACTTTTTGTTATCAACAAGTTGGATTTGTTTATAATTTCGCAAATTTACAACAATTAAGCCAACCAAATGGATTGTAGCTACTGCGAATCCGCTGTGGAGGATGACAACTACCTGGAGTGCCTGGAGTGCCGTCGCATGGTCCACATCAAGTGCCTGCCACATGCAAGCACGCCGGGCGACCTGCTGGGCGATGTCTTTTTCGAGTTCACGTGCGTGAAATGTGTGGAGGAGCAACTGCAGGGCGGACCCGTGCCCCCTTCCCCTTCGGTTATCAAGGAGCGGTGTGTGCGCCAGAGGATTCCCTGGCTGCTGGTGCTCACGCTGACGCTCTACAATCTGTCCATTAAGCAGAAGGGCTTGGGCCACCATGGATTCTTCCACTGGCGCACGCACATCATCAGTTTTGTGGACAAGAACTGGAACTACATCTTTGGAGCGCACATGTGAGTTGGAATTCATAAAATCTGACTTAAAAGTTATATATATTTATAAATCCCTTACAGTCGCCGTCGCAAGCAGTGGTATGGCTCCGTTTCCGGCGCTCTCTCGCACAATAGCCCCGAGTACTTTCAGTCCGGCCTGGATGTGTTCCAGGAGAACGGCTGGTGGAAGCTGGCCAAGCCCTTTCAGACGCCTCGCAGTGTGCTCAGGGAGTGTGAGTTAAGACTGGAGTTTACTGAACCATTTTAACCTTTATTTACACCTAAAATCTTTATAATCCTCTCTAGATGAAAAGAAACAACTGCAGCGCCTGCAACTGCGCAATGAGAAGCGCCTTCCCGCCGTAGATGAGAACAGCTGCAGCAGCGAGATCTCTGTCACCGATCACACGGAGGATAAAACCAAGATTATAAAGCTAGAGCCAGAGGCAAACATTCCCGGCGAGGGCTGTGCCCGCACCATGTAAGATTCTGTGGGGTTTTTACCAACCCAAACCTAGAATTTACTCCAATCTTCTTGCCTTTCCAGTCCCTATATGGGTCGCCAGCCAAAGTTCCAGGCGCCCGCCTCCCCACTGCAAGAGAAACCCCTTGCCATGCCCACTGCAGCAGCAGTTCCTCCAGAAATATCACCTCCAGAGGAAGAGGAGGAGGAGCCGCATCATTCTGAGCCCCTGAGCAGTGTTCAGGCCAGTCTTATGGACTTTCTAGCCGAAAGTTTGGGCGGCGATGACCTGAGTATGTTCAATAACCTCCCAGGCATAATGCCACCACCCTTAATTGGGGCGGGCAAGTCGGATTTCTTTATGACCGAAGCCCTGCTGGAGCAACCACCAAGCACTGGTGGCTTGTTTGACATGGACACCAACTTTGGCATGCCCAGTTTAACAGAGGAAGTGCGAGGGGTAAGCAAGGACATCAAGGAGGAGCCCAAACGGAATCTAACCGAAGAAAGCAGCACAGAGACGGAAGACGAGACCAAGGAGGGCGAGGACAACGAGCAGATGGGGGAAGAGGAGCAAGACTACAAGCCACGCATAGTGCAGGTAACCAACTTTCAGGCGCAAGAGCAAAGCGTGATCGTTAAGGATGAGCCCCTGGAAGAGGAAATGATGGAAGGTGACAACGCGGACGACACTGGGCAGGCAGATGCTCTGCATCCGCTTATAGAACCCTGCCAGCCAAGTGGCTTCAAGCGACAGCCTCGCAGAAACTGGCCCTGGCTGCAGGAAGCTCAGGATTCCGATGACCTGTCCACTGCCACTGTCCCTCCCTGCAATCTCGAGTTGATGAGCGTCTACGAGGAGCAGAAGTTGTTTCAGCGACTCCACAGGATATGCTCCTTGGAGCAGGAATGCCAAATAACCATACCCGCCTATGTAAGGCGACTGTATCGCAAGCTCTGCCTGCGCAAGTGGAAGAGGGAGCACAATCGTCCCATCTTTAACTTGGACGATCACATTGATCCACTGGCCAGAGCCAGGCTGAAGATGCAGGGCCATCAGCAGGCCCAGATACTGGACAGATACAAGCTCTTGGCGCATTCGCGGCAGGATGCCAGGAGCTCCTTTCATGCCCGCCTGGCTGGCTGCACACAGTACGAGCTGTTCGAATCGCCCTACTCCCAGAGGGTGCTCCATCCGTTCATCTTTCGCAGTGAAACCATGGCGCCGCCCTGGCTGCAGTTAATGTGTGAGCTACAGCATCGCGTGAATGGTTCACATCCCACAAGATCCACCATAGACTTTTGCTTTGTGCGACCGCAGCACATACCCGCGGTGAATGCCCTGCTGCAGAGCTCCTTCTGGCCAAATATAGATGGTAAGCGAAGAGAGGAGTCTCCTACATACCACTGCTACCTATAATAATATCCCCTCTTTCCTGCAGTGAGCGAGTGCCTCAGCTATCCGGACTACAGCGTGGTGGCCTTGTACAGGAAGCTGGTGATTGGCTGCGGTTTCCTGGTGCCCGATGTCGGTTACAACGAGGCCTACATCTCCTTTATGGCCGTTCGTCCCAACTGGCAGCGCAGCGGCATAGCCAGCTTTATGCTCTACCATCTCATCCAGACGTGCATGTCCAAGGACATAACGCTGCATGTGTCCGCCAATAGTGCGGCCGTAATGTTGTATCAGAAATTCGGTTTCAAGATGGAGGAAATTATCCTGGATTTCTATGATAAGTATCTTCCCTTGGACTCCAAGCAGAGCAGGAATGCCTTCTTCTTGAGATTGCAAAGGTGATGCGGGGAAAGCTTAAAAATAAATGTGGTTCCCTAGGGAAGTTCCCTAGAAGGATAAACTATTGCTTTCCAAAAAGAAAGAGTCATTCTAGATCCTTTATTACTTAGTTTTTCCGCTTAGTTTCCTAAAAAGTTCTTACCTTCCAAAGGGTTGGCCCTCTCAGGCGAATATTTTCTCCTCTCGCCGCTTCTTGGTAACCACGGTGCCCGGCTTGTGCTGCGCCTCCGGGTGATTTGTTAGCTCCGGCGGACACACCGACACCGGACTGGCCGTCACACACTGTTTGAGGTCATAGAACAACGCACTGTCATCCTTGGTGACAAACGAGATGGCGCAACCCGTCTTGCCAGCGCGACCCGTACGACCGATACGATGCGTATAGTCCTCGATGGTCTTGGCCATGTCGTAGTTGATGACCAGAGACACATCCTTGATGTCGATACCACGACCAGCCACATCGGTGGCCACCAGTATGTCCTTGGCTCCCGATTTGAGGGCGGCCAGCGCGTACTCTCGCTGCTCCTGGCCTTTGCCGCCGTGCAACGTGCACGAGTTGTAGCCCAGCTTCTCCAGACCCTTGGCCAGCACATCGGCGCCCTTCTTCTGGTTCACAAAGATAATGATTGGTGGATCGATCTTGCGCGACAGGATCTCCATCAGCTTCTTGCGCTTGTCGTTCTCTCCCATCATGTACACAATCTGTTCCGTGCGCTCCGTTGGCTTGCCCACGGAACCAATGTAGACCGTCGACGGACGCCGCAGATAGGAGCGCGCGAGTCTCTCCACCGCCGGCGGCATCGTGGCCGTGAACATCACCGTCTGGCGGTACTTCTTCTTCGTGTAGAAGTTCTCCATCAGCTTGCTCTCGTCCTCGGCCTCCTCGGTGTCGGGCTTGAGGTTCGTCACCGGCATGTACTCGAGGATCTTCTGGACGTCGGGCTCGAAGCCCATGTCTATCATGCGATCGGCCTCGTCGAGCACAATGTAAGTGCACTGGTTGAGCACCAGGTAGCGATTCTCCAGCACATCGATGAGACGACCCGGCGTGGCGATGACAATCTCACAGCCCAGACGCAGGCGGAAGCCCTGCTCCTCGCGAGACAGGCCGCCCACAACGACCACCGTGCGGATGCCCAGCGGCTGGCCGAATTTCGTGGTCTCCTCCTCGATCTGCTGGGCCAGCTCACGTGTGGGCGCCATAATAATGGCATAGGGGCCCTGGTCCACATCCTCCAGGCGCTCGATCTTGGGCAGCGACTGGATCCACGACAGCAGGGGTATGAGGAAGGCCAGTGTCTTGCCGGAACCGGTTTCGGCCACGCCAATGATGTCCCTGTTCTGCAGGCCAATCGGGATGGCCTGGCGCTGAATGGGCGTCGGCTCCTTGTAGCCCACCTTGTCGATGATGTCGATGATCTCCTTGGGGAACCCGGACTCGCTCCAGCTGCGAATGGGATTGGGTATGCGGCCGCCCTTGATGGTTATGTTGTAGTCCTCGCGGAAGATGCGCCAATCGCGCTCGGTCATCTCGTCGTTGTCCTTCTCGGACCAGTGGCGATCGTCCCACTTCTGCTTGTCCTCCTTGCGCTTCATCTTCTTCAGGCGCACCTTCTCCTGCTCCTTCTCGGCCTCGGTCCGTCGCTTCTCGAGCAGATCGCCATAGAATTTGCTCTGTGTTCGCTTCTGCTCCTTGATGTCTATGCCGGCCACGTTGCCGCGTCCAAAGAACTGCACGTGGTGGCGCTCCTTGTACAGATTGTTGTAATCTATGGAGGTGTCCTCGCCGGCATCCCAATCGAAGACGAACTTGCGATCGTTGAGGCGGCGCACGCGTCGCTTCTTTTTGATGATGCCCAGATATCGTTCTCGGATCGCTTCCAGTTCCTTTTCCTTGTCTTTGTGGGTTAGGTCCTCGGCCCGCTTGTCATCTCCACCGCCGCCGCCGCCGCCGCCTCGTTCGCCTCGGTCTCCGCCACGTTCGCCACGCTCGCCTCGGTCGCCGCCGCGGTCTCCCCCGCGATCGCCACGACCGCCGCCACCGCCTCCTCGGTCCCGGCGATCTGGTTTCGGTGGGGGCGCCATAATAGCCGGCGGCGGTGCCCCCGAGGCCATGGCCGTGCCCATGGAGATGCTCACCTTGCTGGCAGCGGCCATTTGCTCGCGCGCCGCCTCGTGGGCGGCTCTCACACGCTCCACTTCCTCCTGCCGCCGCTTGAGCGCCTCTTGGGCACGCTGCTCTTTGGTGAGGAAAACGGGCTTGCTCCTGGCCTCCTCCTCGCGCTTCTTCTTGTCCAGCAGTTCTTCGAGGGAGAGGGGCTCCTTCTTGAGCTTGTTATCCTTATCCTCGTTGGCATCCTCATCGTGGACAATCAGCGGCTTGGGTGGTCCGCCGCCGTCTGCCCCCTCCAATTTGGGCTTCTTATCGGCATTTCCCCGTTCCCTGGAACGCTCGCGGGCAGTATCCCGGGGCCGTTGGCGCTCGGGTGACCTGCGTCGGCCGCGATCCTCTCTGAAAACACATTATATTCCCAACTATTTCATCATATTGTTAAAAGAAAAAAAAACTTACCGCGAACGCGACCGCCGCTGGCGTCGCAGGTCCTTCTCCCTGTCATACTGTCTGTCCTGTCGGTCTCTGACGCGTTCTCGGTCCCGCTCCCGGTCCCGAGGATGATTTCCCAAGGCAGGACGATCGTCCTGTTGTGCCCTATAACGTTCCCGCGATCGCGAGCGACGTTTTTTATCGTTAACCATAGCTTTTCTCCGGATTTAATTCAGATGAGAGTGTGACCGTAGGGTTTTTCGTTTATAATGCTAAAATTGTGGAGAAAAAAATAGTGTATTTTCCCCTCTATGGTAGCTGGCTATACTTAAATGAACAAGACGTAAACAAACTACGTAACTTAACAGGTGTAAGCGTTTTTCACGTAAGCGCATAAAACGCTTTTGACGCAGTGGAAGGAAAATTCATTAAATGGAACGAAATGGTATTTATATTTAATCATGTTTTCGACACGGCCACATAATCGCGACTCCAATTATAGGAGTCCATTACGCCACAGCGTAGACTCGAACCAGGTAAGTCTCCAATTATCTCGAATAGGCCTGAAACTTGACTAATGGGAGAGATCACTAGTCTTGACTCGAACCATACCCGCGTTTTTTGAATCCAGTATCTGAATCATTCCCCTTAAAAAAAAAAGGAAACTCTCGCCACGTTTTTGCATAGGTATAGAATTTATTTAATTACAGGTATAACATTAACATCTATATATATTATGTATATATGTATGTATAAGTTGCATTTTTCGCTATTGGGTTTTCGATTTTTGGTATTACGGGCCGAGAAATCTATAGAGAAATTCTATGAGAGTTAGAAATCGGTTTTCTGTTCGCTTTTATCAACTCTATTTTTGGGGGGGGGGACTCAATGGATTTTGGGNGTCAGGAGTTGGAAATTGATAAATAAAAACAAAAGCAAGTGTAAGAAATAAGTGTAATTTAATCGGTTTCTTCAAATTAACTTAGGAAATAACTAAAAAGTGTCTTAAAACATACAACTTATACATTAACATATGTTTAACAGCGCTTCATCATCTGTTCGGTTTCAACTTTTGAAAAAGTGTGTGTGTGTGTTTTGTTTACTTGCTGCTTTCTTTCTTTTTCTTCTCTTACTCGTTTCTCTTCTCTTCTCTCTTCTACCTTCTCTCTTTTCTTTTTTATTTTTCTTTTTTTTTTCTGTGGAGAAGATCTGTTCAGATCTCTCGTTCGCTCTCTGGCTCGCTCTCTCGTATCGTTAGTTGTGTTATATAATGTACAGTTGTTCTCTCTTTAGTTTAGTTTTAAAACATACAACTAAATACGCGCTAAACACTAATTAAACTGTATTTACATTTCATATACTTGTTTTTAGAGTCTAAATAATTTAAATATTTTACAAGTGTGTGTGTTGTGTGTTTTGTTTTTTTTTTCTTCTTCCATTTACTCGTTACTCGTTACTTTTACTTGTTTTCTTTTTTTTTTGTATCCTTTCTTACTCGATCGATCATCGATCGTCGTCACATAATTTACAAGGGGGGCATGTATGTGTGTTTTGTGTGTGTTTTCTTTAAGCTTAAGGAGTGTACAGAGAGAGGGTACGGGTACTATATAGGTTATTGTATCATCATATTTTAGTGTTGGGGATAATTAGAGGTGTGTGTGTTTAATATGAAGACAGTGAGCCGCCGTCGCCTTTGGTGCTCCACATTCTACAAAGTTTCACGCTTTTTAAAGTTTTCTAAATAGATTTTTAGTGATTCTTTAGTGTGTGTTTTGTGGCAGTGGTGGTGTTTCCTTTTTTATATATTTAAATATTTAAAAACAAAAAAAAAATAAGGGAAAAAACTAACAGAAAACAAAAAATTGAAAGCTAAAAAAAAAAACAGTAAAGAACGCAGCTCTGTTGCAGAGCGAAGGATCCCGCGACACGTGTGTTTGTGTTTTTAAAGTATTTGGCTTACAATATTCGATTATAATTAAATATACGCTTCTAGGAGATAATGTAAATAATGTAAATAATGCATAATGTATACGTGTTGTATGTATGTTATCGTAGGAAAAAAGCCTCTGGGCGCATCTCTCTTCTAAACCTATATAATTATTGTGTGTGCTGGGAACAAACAGCAGCAGATCAGGGCAGTTCCTTGCGGGGTCTATGTGAGGTCGTTGGAATCGGCTTGCCATAGAGCCAAAGGAACTGCCGGAACGAGGCGAAAGTTAGACGTGGGATTGTGGCGGAAACTTTGTAAAATGTGGAGCAGCGCAGCAGCCGGCGGGGGCAGCAACTATAACTTTTCCACCGAATCAAATCAAAACTTAAACTTTGTGTTGTGTGTGTTTGGTGTGTGTGTGTTATAGGATCTTGGATATTCATATTATGTATGGGGGATAGTAGTATGCATAGTACAGTTAAACAGTTATTATGTTTGTAGGCTTTCTTCTTCTTAACATTTTTCGTTTCAATTTCTTTTTTGTTTTCTTGGTTTTTCTTTCTTTCTTTTTGTGAAGTTTGTGGTGTGTGTGTGTGTGTTTTTACGTGTTTTCTTTCATTTTAAATTAAGCAAAAAATAAAACTTTCTTTCTTGAGATCAAACTTAACGATACTTTGCAAGCTTCTTGTTTCTTAATTGGGGTTTTCGTTTTTTAAATTAATAGGGAAAGTTAAATAATAATCAATTTTGGACAAGCTTGTGCTTGCAAAATGTGCGGTCAACTGAAGGGATTTCTTACTCGTTCGAGTCTCTCTCTCTTCTAGCTTTCCTTTACGTTTCGTGCTGTTGCCTTCTCTCTCTTGCATTTACTTGTTTATATTCCATAAAGTTTGCTTTAAGTTCTTTTTTTTTAGTGTTGGTTTTGCTTTGCTTTTGTTTTAAACTTTTGCTTGTTTAATCGCTATTTTTAAAATTACTTAAAATACTAGAAGAGCGTAACTTGTTTTTCTTTCTCTCGTTCTTTCGTTCCTTCTTCCGGTTTCAATTGTTGTTGTGGCCGTGAGTTGAGGTTAACATCCAGGGGGTTATAGGGTCGCATCCATTGGGGGGTTTGTACAGTTGTGTTCTCATCCACTTACACAGTGGCTATGACAATCAGTAGGTGTGCCAACTCGGCCACACGATTCTTGAGATCGGGCGCAGCGCGCTCCAGGTTCTCATTGGCAAAATCGCACGCGGGGAAGATGTGCACCACATAGGCCGCCTGCTCGCTGCCCGGTATCGGGATATTCACAATGCCAGCGGCCATTTTCTGTTGCAGATAGGTGATAAATCCGGTTTGTAGGTTCCTCGAGTGCTGCAGCACATCGGCATGATCCCGGCCACAGGGCAGGGCCAATAGCATGCAGTGTTCCTTGTCCACCTGCGAGAGAGAGTCATGTAAGTACATCCTTTCCAACTCTATCGGGTAAATCTATGTTTCCCCCACATACCTGCATCTTTTTGGCCACTCCCTCCAGCTGTGTTTGCTCCAGCCTCATCCTCTGCGCTATTCTCAACAGCGGCGTGTTCGTCTCCGCCAGGCTAGGCAGCGAGGCACGTGCCACATTCGGATTTCCATGCACAAAGTGCATCTGGACGGCTGCCTGATCGGTTTTCAGGGCCAACAAGCCCTGCCACATCACCGGATAGCGTTGCAGCAGCGTCACCAGAGAGTCGCCCGGTGGGGGAGCCATGGCAGGCGGTGCCTGCTGTTGGGCGGCCAACTCTAGGCCAGCATGGAGAACGGGTGGCATTTGTTCCTGCTGTTGTTTGACTGGAAAGAAGAGATATTCATGATTTCCCAGCTCCCCTTGAAGATGAGCTTACGCAGACACTTACCGACAGCTGCTATTATGGACATGCGCTCCAATTCGCGCTCCTCCAGCGTCATTTCCATGGCCTGCTTGCTGCCCGGATGCAGAACCTCGCGTCCGATAAACGGACTGCCCGCGGAAACGTTGGACATGGGCGGTGGCACCACCACGCTTATGGAGGCAGCCGGTCGATGGGCTGGCGGTGGCTCCAGCTGAATGCCACCGCTCTCGTAGTAGCCGCCACGCGAAGCAATGTCGCTGAAGTGGGCCGGCGGAATGCGGGCATTGTGCACATAGACCTGGGCCATTTGAGGTGAGTCTAAGGGAGGTGATACATATAATTTAATAAGGATTCCTAGAGAGTAATTGAGAGCTTCTTTCTTACCAGCTGCCGTGCGATCTTGGGGACTCTGCAGGCTGTGCGGCACTGCTATGGTTCTGGGCGGACCACTGCCAGGTCGTCGTAGCTCCAGCGGCGGACTGCTGCTGATCATCTTGTCGTCGTACTCGCCGCTGCGCATCATGTGATGCTGGTAGAGCATAAAGTCCCTGGAAGCGGCCACACCACGATATGTGGAGTCGTTCTACAAGAGGAGAGAGGGAAAACATTCAGGGTTAGCAATGTTTTATTGACATTCTTCTCCGATTTAATGTAATTTCTAGAGGGGATGTCTCGATTGGGTTACGCTACTTGAAAGCTCCGCAAGTAAAACTTGTGCATTACCGGTGTTATGGGCGATGCCTGCTGATGGGCTGGCGGCGGACTCTGGGTGCGCCGTCCACTGACGACATAGGCGCCCAGGTCATGCTGCATCCACAAGTTAAGCAATTTTTTGAATAGTAAATAGTTAGAGTTAAGGGTTAGTGAGGGAGATTATGTTATATATCTTGAACATTAATAACTTTAGAAGGGAAAGAAGAAACGAAAACCAACTCAAAAGGCCTAGCGACATAAGTCCGCCGACATACACTCGCCTAGTACAAAGTCCTAACGAGATTATGTCGCTTTTTGGAGGGTTTTTTACTGTTTAAGACGACATATAAAAAGCAAACGGCGAGTTTATGTCGTTTTTTCTTCTGCGGCGACTTTATGTCGTTTGCAAACTATGATAATCCTCTCGAGCCTATGCGTTTTTTGATCGCGAACTTATGTTGTTGCTGTTATAAAGCGACATAAACTTAAATACCAAAAACAACATAAACACGCCCGAAATTATGTTGCCTAAAAATTGGCGAGTTTATGTCGTTTGCAAACCACTTTAATCCGCGCAAGCCCATGCGGCATAAACTCGCTATATAAAAAGCGGCAAAAACTCGCTGTAAATTAAAAAACGACATAAACCCGCCTGAAACTAGGTTGCTTAATAATTGGCGAGATTATGTCGTTTGCAAACCACTTTAATCCACGCAAGCCTATGCGTTTTTTTGAGCTTATATTGTTTGTAAACGATACAACTCGCTGTTAATTAAAAAACGACATAAACTCTCAAGAAATTATTGCTTAAAAATTGACACATTTACGTCGGCGGTCTTAACTCGTCGCCCCAACTAAAAACTAAATAAAACTAAAAAGAAAACCCAAAGAAAACTCACCAAGCTGCCATCGAAGGGCGGCACTCCAGCCATGCCTGGCGGTAGAACCAGAGGCGACACCCTTGGCTGGCCTTGCGGGCTGATGTTGGGTATAGCTGTTCGCAGCACTGCAAATAGATCATAGTTAGCTTGACTGCTGCTGGAGAAGCTTCGAGGCTTGAACTTACCCGCTGCAGAGTTAACCTGCTGCTGAGCTGACTTCAACACCGCAGCGGACACGGGCGGCGGACTGCCCACACTGCCGGGCAGCATCTGTGCCGCCTGCAGGCTGTGCACCACGGGATTCGGCTTGCCAGGCAGCGGCGGCGATGGCGTCAGCTGATGCTGCTGCGCCTGCAGGTGTGCCTGTGGCTTTTGCTGCAACAGCATGGCCGGATGTGTGGGCAGGATCATGCCATGAGGCGGCAGGCCGCCCTTTGGCTGATTCGGTGGCTTGTACAGCTGCTGTTGTTGCTGCTGCACGGCTGCCGCGGCATTGGGTGGCAGCACGTTGGGTGCATAGCCAAAGGTGGGCTTGCCCATCTGCAAGTGAACTCCGGGTCCGGTTGAGGTGGGCGGCATCTGCTGCTGCTGCTGTGGTTGCGGCACCACCGAAGCCTTGGAGCTCACTACATGCAGTATCTGTGGCGGCGCTGCAGTTGCCTGCTTGATCACCAGCGTTTGTTGTTGCTGCTGCTGGGGCGTGATCGTGGCCCCGGGTCCCAGCTGCTGTCCGGGTATCCTGGGCGAGTGCGGCGAGTGAGCCGTTGGTGGTGGCGGCACATTGACCAGCAAATGCTGCTGCTGCTGTTGCTGCTGCTGCAGGTGACGGGCTATGATCTGGGGCTGCAGGAGCTGTTGGTTGCCCACGGCATCTGTGAGCAACAAGTGGCTGCTCAGAGGCAGCTGCTGCTGCTGTGGGTGCTGCTGCGGATGCGCTGCTCCTGCTCCTGGCTGCTTGGTGGGCGTCAACTGCTGCTGCTGCTGCTGCTGGAGGTTCTTTTCCCTGTTCAGGACATGCGCCTTCAGAGGCTGCGGTGGTCGCACACTGCTGTGCTGGGCATGCTGCAACACCGTTGGCAGTGGATTCTGCTGCAGGATTATGGGCTGCTTTGGTGGCGCCGTCATCTGTGGTGGCTGCGGCTGCTGTTGAATCACCAGCGGGGAATTGGGATGGTTGCCCTTCATCAACACGCTCACGGGCTTGTTAAGCAAAGCGGCTGCCGCCGCTGCCTCCAGTTGCACGGACTTGCTTAGCGCTGTAATGGGAGCTGTGGCCGGAGGGGCAATCACTGTGGCGCTAATCTGCTGCTGCTGCTGCTGTTGTGGAGCGTGCTGCTGCTGCTGATGATGAAGATGTGGCTGCTGCAGGTGCTGTGGATGTTGTTGGTGTTGCTGCTGCTGCTGCGAATGCTGCTGTGGGTGTTGCTGCTGCTGCTGCTGCGTGGCAAGCGGCGCCTCATTCGAGGGAGCCGCTGCCGTGGCTGCCGGCAGATTACCCTCCTTGCCCTGCGGCATTCCAGCGGTGATTACACCCGTCACGGGATCCACCAGAGCCTTGCTCACCGCATCCGCTGCCCCGCCAGTGATCTTCTGCGTGGCCGGGGCCGCTGTCTGGTGCATGGGCAGGCCGCCACTGGGTATGGAGGAGTTATTGATGGCCTGATACGACTCAATCTCGGCCGCTGCAATGGCCTTCTTCTTGGGATGCTGTGGCATGGTGATCGTGGGCTTAACAGGCGCCACGGGATGGGAGACGGGCGCAGGAGTGGGATTGGTAACTGGAGGAGGAGCAGGAGCTGGAGCCACTGGAGTCTCCACCACTTCCTTGCTGTCCAACTGCGGCATATGGGGCTGCACAGGCACGGGCACGGGCACAGGAACTGGCACTGCCACTGGCACTGGCTCAGGCGGCAGCAGAATCGATGTGGAGGGAGCCGGACTCGGGTTGGAGGTCATAGAATCCTCCATCATCAAGCTGGCTGGCGGCTCGCATATGGTCTTTCTGTCCTTGGAGCGCCTGGGCCTACCCACTGCATTGGGCGCCGTGGTGGTCTGCACTGCATCCGCCTTCTTGGCCTGGGCATTCCTGCCCGAGCGACGCGGCGGCGTCTGGGCGCCCTTCGGCAACTGCTGCTGCTGCTGCTGCACGGCTCCCGTTGGTGTGTTGGTATTTCGCACCACATCCTCGATGATGTCGTCCACAGTGCTGCGATCCTCCTTCTCCTGCAGACGACGCGACTTGCGCGTGTTGCTGGACTCGGAGTTGTCGCCCGCAATGGGATCCACCTCCTGTGGTGGCTGTGCAGGAGCTGTCGCTGTCGGCTGCTGCTGCTGAGGCTGCTCCAAGTCAGAGCTGTTGTTCTTGATCGAGGGCTGCGCCTTGTTGATGGTGAGAATGAGACGTGGTCGCTGATCCTCGGCGGGTGGCACGGCGGCAGCGTTAGCCTTGCCCTTGGGCTCTTCGCCAGCATCCTCGTGGAACTCGTAGATGTCCTGGTTGGAGCCGCCGCCCACAGCCTGGCTGGGAGCCTGCGCTTGAGCCTGCGCCTGAGCCTGAGCCTGGGTCAAGGCCTGATTCCTGGCCTTCTTCTCGGCGGCTGTGAGCACAGGGTTGGGTGTGGGTGTGGGTGTGGAAACTACAGCCGCTGCTGCTGCCGCAGGCTGTGCTGGCGGCGGTGGTGCCGGCTCTGGTACTATTTCAAGGACCTTCCGCATCCCCAACTGCTGCTGCTGCACTTGCTGTTGCAACAGCAACAGGTTCCTCGGCGGACGTCCCTTGCGGCCTCGGGTAACAGGAGCAGTGGCAGGCTTCCTCAACCTGGTCTGCACTCCATTGTCGCCCGGCTGCAGCACCAGCCCTGAGTCAGCGCCCGGTACTCCTGCTCCCACAGGGTTCAAGGGAATACCTCCCAGCTTCTTGGCTCCCCTCGGCTGGCGTCCTCGCTTGGCGGTGCCTCCCCTTCCTGGCGGTCTGCCCACAGTGGGCGTGGAAGGCTTAACGGGCGGCAATTGCCGGGTTTCCGTTTCGTCTTCTGTGTCGTGATCGTTGGACGAACTATTCACACTTACCACCGGGGGAGGAGGTGTCTCCTGAGGCAGCTCCACAGGCTGCTGGGGATTCGCAAGGGGCATGGCAACGGGCGCCACTCCTGCTGGCATCTCCAGTGGTCGCTGCTTCTCCTCTTTGTTGGTGGCCAGCGGAGGATCCAGTTTCTTGATCACACTGTCTATATTCACCTCCTTGGCCGACCAGTAATCGCTGTCCACCTCCTTGGAGTCCTGTTCGATGAGCTCATCCTGCTTGGGCTGCGAGATCTTGATCACATTCTCCTCCGTCAGCAGGGACGTCTTGGGCGAGATCACAGCAGCCGCACTGGTGGTGGGCGTGGGTGTGCGTATCACCGAAACGCTCTCCGAGGTCTTGAGATGGCCTGGAGTGGGTGCTTCCAGGGGCACACCTCCAGGAGCTCCAGGAGTCTCCTTGCTTGGCGGCGGATAGTGAATGGCATTGGCTGTTACCTGTGGCGGTGGCTGGGCTGGTGGCGCAGCCACTTGACTCGGCGGAGGCGCCACAATATGCTGTTGCACTATCAACTTGGGCGCACTCTGGATCACATTGAGTGGCGAAGGATGTGGCGCGGACTGAGGCTGCTGCTGCGGGTGATGTGGCGTCTGCTGCAGCAGTTGCTGTGCCTGCGGATTCACTCGAGTCAAGATGGCAGACTGAGGAGGACCCTGGGTAAGCGGCTTGCCGGGCGGACTGTGTTGCAGATGCTGCGGCTGAGGTGGCATGCCTCGCTGCGTAAGGTGTTGCTGCTGCTGCTGCTGCGCATGATGTTGTTGCTGCTGCTGCTGCGCATGATGTGGCTGCTGTTGCTGCGCATACATATGAGGTGGTGGCGGTGCCAAGTGTGTGGCTCCTCCCTGGGGAGAAGGCTGTTGCTGGGGCGCATGGATCTGTTGCTGCAGCTTTTGGATGTGCAACTGCTGCTGCTGCTGCTGGGCCTGATGTTGCGCCTGATGTTGTTGCTGCGCCTGATGCTGTTGGTTTAGTTGCTGCTGCGTGAGATGCTGCTGCTGCTGCTGCGCTTGATGTTGCTGATTCAGGTGGTGTTGCTGCTGCTGCTGCTGCTGCTGCTGCTGCTGCTGTATCTGTTGATGCGTCATTTGTGGCGACTGCTGGCCATGCATTTGCTGCTGCTGCTGCTGTTGCTGTTGCATGTGATGTTGCTGGTGTCGCTGCTGCATCATCTGCTGATGCATAAACTGCTGCACATGCTGCTGATGTTGGTGCTGATGCTGATGCTGCTTCTGGGCCATCATCTGCGGCGAATGCTGCTGCTGCTGCTGCGCCTGGTGATGCTGCTGCTGCTGTTGCTGCTGGGCATTCACATGCAGCGCCTTGTGCGGCGGCAGACTGCCCAAAGGCGGTGAGCTAGCCACCTGCGATTGGGTGGCCTGCTGCGGCTGCACTGTAACCACCTTGCTGATGATCGTCGGATGATGTGGCACTGCCATCGGTGGCATTTTCTGCAGCGGAATGGGCAGCAGCTGTGGCGATGTCTGCAGCTCTATCACGGACTTGGGCGAGGGCAGCTGCTGTTGCTGTTGCTGCTGCTGCTGATTCCTGGGCTGGTAGCTATTGGGCTTGCTGGTGGTGGGTGAGCTGCTGCTGCTGCTGCTGTTGGTGGCCGCCACCACTCGCGAGTTGGGACTCACCAGGGGACTTATGCTGCCCTGCGGGCTGGTCATCAAAGCATGCTGTTGCTGGACTTGCTGCTGCGGCATCTGTGGGTTAACCACCACAGGCCGACCCACGGGACTCAGTTGACCCACAACACCGCGACTTTGGACTCCACCAGCCGGACGATTGGGTGACAATAGGGGACTGTGTGGAGAAGGAGCTCGAATGCCAACCATAAAGGCTCCCGGCTGCTGCTGGGGATGCTGATGCGGCGACAATACCATCTGTGGCACCACAAAGTGAGGCGTTTGCTCGGGTATGGATATGGTTGGTGGCTGCATGATGAGCGACTGCGTCCGCAGGGGCGTTGTGGGCGTCTGCTGCTGCTTGGGTGTCGAGGCCTGAGGCATGGGAGTGGTGGTGGGACTGCCAAAGGATATCGAAGCACCTGCAGGCGCCGAAGCTGTGCTGGAGTTGGAGCAGTTGCTCATCACATTCGAGAGATCCAGGTTGATGACTGGCGGCGGTGGATTTCCTCCGCCTGGATGCAGATGCGGCGGCGCTGGCAACACAGTCTGAACGGGTTGCACCAGCGGCTGCTGCAGTTTACTGATGGTTGGCGGCTCAATTTTGGCCGGCGAAGAGGTGGCTGTGGGTTTAGGCTGCGGCTCCAAGGAAGGCAGCTTCGTAATCACCGACACCGTCTCCTGACTGGCCTTGGGCTTGGACTCCACTGGAGCTGCTGCTGCTGTGTCCTTGGCGGGCACTTCGCGAGCGGCAGAGCTGACCATGGACTTCTCGGGCGATGAGGATGAGCTCTGGGCCGTTTCGTCAATCTTAAGACTCGGTCCACTGCTATCCGCCTCGTCGGGATTCTCCTCGGTGTCCGTATCGATCTGCAGATCTCGCTCCGACTGCGGTGTGTCCGCCTTGATGTCCATCATGTCCTCGTGCCGCAGACTCTGCACTGCCTTGTTGATTTCCTCGGGATCCAGCAGGGCTCCGGCAGCCACCACTGGCTCGCGCTCTGGCTCGGGCTCTGGTTCGGCTTCGGGCTCGGGTTCGGGCTCAGGCTCTGGCTCCAGTTCAGGCTCTTCGAGGATGCAGGCCACCGGCTCCACAGCCGCCTCAATGGCCTTGGCGGCCAGGGCAGCCTCTTCATCGGGCTCGGCGACCACCAGTGCTGGTGTCTCCACATCACTCACCGAATTCATCTCATCCATGCCATCCAGCGAGTAGTCTGCCGTCGAGGAGGTGCCAAAGCTTTCGCCCAACAGAGCGGACACGGCACTCTCCGTCTCCTCCTGGGATATGGTCACCCGCGACTTGCTCTCCTCCATCTTGTCCTGCGGTTTGATGGCACTCGGTGGCGATGCCACTGGTATCTTGGGCTCATCGCCCAGGTTATCCAGCGTAGAGTTGAACTCCGCCGAGATGGATTGCACGGCCGACTCGCTGATCCTGTCATCCAGCTGACCATCGAAGCCGGGTATGAAGATCTCCTTCTTCTTCTGGCTCGTGGGCGATGTCTCCGCCGCTGCAGCTGCCACACTGGCCGCCGCTGCCGCTGTCGAGGATGTGGGTGTGGTGGCCAGCGCTGAGGAGGAGGAACTAACGCCTGTGCTCACCGGAGTCTCGGCTGACTGCGTGGAGAGCATGGAACTGCTGTTGGTGTTCGAGATTGTGGGCGTCTTGGGTATGGGACTGATCAGGCGTGGCTTTTCGCGCGATGGCGTCGTCAGGCTGTCACTGCCTCGACTCGTGGGCGTGGTGGGTGGCTTCGCTGGCATCTTTGGCGTGGGCAGCAGCACATCCTCGTCATCATCGTCGCCCAGCAGGCAAGGTAAGCTGGGCGATGGCTTGCACAGAGGCGGCGACGATGCCCGCTTGGCTTCCATCTGCTCATCGGCATGCTTGCTGGCGGCCTGCACGTTGACGGTGAGCTTGCCGGGCGTGGGTGGCGCTGAGGTGGGCACACAGGGCTGCAGAGGCGTAGGCGGCGCCGCCACAAGGGGCAGAGATTCGCGACGATGCTGCTGCTTCTCCTCCTTGGAACGCTTCTTTTTCTTTTTCTTGTCCTTGCTCTTGTGCTGCTCCTGCTGCTGCTCGGGCTTGCTGCTACTGCTGCTTCCCTGCTGCTGCTGCTGCTGCTTGATCATGTCCATGGAGTTGTTGTCCTCATTGTCTGAGAATCGGAATACATCCGCCATATCGGAACGGTATGTGTTGGCCGTCGATGGCGTGGCCTCCTCCTCTGGCATCATCTTGCTGTCAAAGTCGTTCATCAGCTGAGCCTCCAGAGCACGGCCTGCCTCGTCCATGTCCACACTGTTGTCATCCTCAACCTTGGCATCTTGGATCTTGGAGGAGTGCTGCTGTTGTTGCTGCTGCTGCGCTTGCTGCTGTTGCTGCTGCTGCTGCTGTTCTCGCTGCGACTTCTCGCGTCGCTTCTTCTCACGCTTCTCCTTGCGGTGCCTTTCCCTGTCCGCATGCGAGGATGAGCTGCTGCCTCCCGTTGTCTGGCGACTCCTCTCCTGCTGCTGCTGTTGCTGCTGGAGCTGGATCTGTGGCTGCTGCTCTTCCTGCCCAGGCAATTGGTTACTCATCTCTAGACTCTTGGAAGGCGTGGCAGGTTCCTGCTTGTAGGTTTGCAACGCCGCCGAGACAATGGGTCCAGTGGTGGAGACACAACTGCTGGCCGTCGTAAGCTCCTTGTTGTTGTCGCCTTGCTCATCCGTGAACTGGGACTCATCCTCATCGGATATGATGCCAAAGATGAACTCCATCTTGTCCTCACCCCGCTTCGACGAGGGCTGAGCGGGCAGCAAGGGCGCTGAAGTGGGTGTGGCAGGCATGGCAGGCGAGGCCGTGGGCAGGACGGAACCCGAGTTGTACAGTCTGTTGGTGGAGGAGGTATCCAAGCTCTTGGATTTCTTGGACTTCCTGAGGCGATGACGCTCTTCCTTGGACAGTTTCTCGGAGCTTATCACCACCTCTCCACTGCTGGCCATGGGTGGATTGGGTGTGGTAAGGGTGTTGGCAACGCTGCTGCTGCTGGTGCTATTGGTGGTCTCTGTGAGATTCCTCAGCTTCTCGCGCTTCTTCTCCTTTCGCTCCTTGTGCTTCCGCCGCTCGCTGGCCGAGATGTCCAGCGGTAGTGGCGGCACTGCGGCCGCACTCTCCGTCTTGAGATCATCGAAACTATCCAGCTTGGGCTTGAAGTCGCCCACAGCGGCGGAGGTGGAATGCACATCGAAGATGGAGGGCGTCGAGGGTGTTGTGACCACCACCAGCGGCGATGTTTCCACGTTGGAGGAGGACTTGAGACGCTTCTTGCTCTTCTTGTGCTTCTTTCGCGTCTCCGGGGAGTAGTCCTTGCTGAGCTTTCCCGAATCGGAGTAGGCATAGCCTCCAGCGCCGCCCGCCGAGGAGTTGTAGAAGTCACCAAACTCCTTCTTGATCTCGCGCTCTGTCTTGAGCTTGCGCTCTTCCATGGACGAGTTGGAATCGTGGCGGGACTTGAACTTCTGCTCGCTGTCCGACAGCTGCTCCTGCTTGATCTCCTGGGGAGCGGGTGCGGAAGTGGGAGCTGCTGCGGCTGCCATTGGAGGCTCTTGCTTGATCACCAAATCCGGAGCAGGCTGGGATTGTGACTCCGAATCGGAGGCTATGCGAGTGGAGTGCGAGTTGCGCTTCCCGAGGTGGCTGTGCTTGAGCACATTCCTTCTAATCTCATCCTCGGAGCTCTCGTCGTCGCCATCGCATAATCTACGCAGGTTCTGTTGCATTTGCCGCACGCGGTTGGCATCTGGCATGGTGCCTGCCTCCTGCTGCGACTGCTGCGCTTGCTGCTGTTGCTGCTCGTGATCCTCACCCTCCTGATCCTGATCCGAGTCCGAGAAGATGCGTCTGGTCTGGCGTCTCTCATCGTCATCATCATCGCCTTCATCATCGCTGCTCGAAAGTCCCGGATAGCGACCATGGAAGCTGCTGCTGCCACTGTTGCGATGATGCCGATCCTCGAACTCGGTGTCCGAGTCGCCATCGTAGCTGGTGGAGCGCTTCTTCTTGGCCCGCGACTGCTTGAGCTGCGAGAACTTGGCCTTGATCTTCTTCTCCTCGGCCTGGCGCTGCATATTCTTGCAGCTCCTGGCCTTGACCTTGTCGTACATGGAGACATTGGGGCAATCGTCGGGAATGTCGAAGATCGAGTGCTTCTTGGAGGCATCGTCCGTGTCGTCCGAGTCGGCGGAGCTCAGCATCATTAGTTTGTTGCGCAGCGACTTGGTGGACGAGTGGTGACCCTCGTCGGATCCCCGCGAGGACTTCCGCTCCACACTCCGCCTGTGATGATGATGATGGTGTGGCTTCCCGCTGGAAGTGCTGAGCTCGCCCGCTGAACCGCTGCCCGCCGCTGAGATCCTTCTGTGCGGATTATGCTGCTGCTGCTGTTGCTGTTGCTGCTGCGAATGCGGATGCTGCTCTTCGTCCGTGTTCGTGGATTCGGCCACCGAGTGACGCTTCTTCTCGCGGTGGTGATGATGATCCCGCTTGCTCTTGTGCCTGGAGGAAGAACTGCTACCGCCGTGGTGGTGGCTACTGGAGTGCTCTCTTTCCCGCTGCTCCTTCTCCCTTTTGGGCTGCTGCTCCTCTTCGCTGGTATTCAAGTGCTGCTGCTGCTGCTGCTGCTGCTTGGCCTGACCAGCGGAATCTAGCGTCTCCAGGGAGGGATTAGTTTCCAGGGAGCTGACACTACTCTTCTGGTGATGCTTGTCCCGGCGATGATGCTTGGACGAAGAGGATGAACTGCCACCGCTGCCATGCGACTTGGAGTTTGAGTGCTGAGAGCTGTTGGCCGTCTTCTCCTCCTTGGAGCCTGTGCTCTTGTGCTCCTTGGAGTCGCGACGATCGTTCAGCCTCTGGTTACTGTTGGGAATCGAGGAGACATTCTGCGAGTTCTCCATGCGAATGCGCTTCACATAGTCCTCGTGATGATTCTGATGGCTGGGACCTCCGCCGCCGCCGCCGCCGCCACTGTGATTGCTATCCTGCGAGCTGAGGCGTCGCTTGTGGAGGCGCACTGGCGAGTTCCGGGAGGATTTGCGAGAGCGATCTTTGGCGGGATTGTCGGCTGTGGGCGTTGAGGGAGGAGCACTGGTGGTAGTAGTACCTGGAGCAGAAGCTTCCAGGGCATTCTCCTTGTTGTGCTGACCATCGCTGGAGGCGGCGGTTGAGGGAGGCAGGGTGTTGTTGTGGGCATAGAAGCTGGTGGCCTCGGAGCTGGCCTCCGCTTTGCTCTTGTGGTAGGAGGAGAGCTCCCGCATGCGGGCCATGCGAGCTTCTTGCTCGGTTTCCTGGGCACGACGGGATTGTTCCTTCTCCCGCTGCTCTCTCTCCCTTTGCTCCTTCTCTCGCAGGAGTTCCTTTTCGCGTTGCTCCTTCTCCCTTTGCTCCTTTTCCCGCTGCTCCTTCTCCCGTTGCTCCTTTTCCCTTTCCTCCTTTTCTCTTTGCTCCTTTTCGCGCTGCTCCTTCTCTCGGATTTCCTTTTCCCTTTGCTCCTTCTCGCGCAGCTCTCGTTCTTCCCGCTCCTTCTCTTCCCTCTGTTCCCTCTCCTCCAGGGCCTTCCTCTCACGCTCCCGTTCTCTCTCCTCTTTGGCCTTGCGCTCCTCCCGCTCCTTTTCCTCCTGAGCGGCCTTGCAGCGCTCCTTCTCCTCGCGTTCATGCTGCTTGCGCAGCTCCTTCTCGCGCTTCTCCTTCTCCAGACGCTCCTTCTTCTCGCGCTCTTTCTCCGCCTTTTCCGCCGGCTCTTCTTGGTCGGTGGAGTCATCTTCGATGCGGGGAGTGGCCGACTTGGAGGACTGGGAGGTGGCCGAGTTCTTACGCTTGTCGGAGGA
Source organism: Drosophila baimaii (assembly GCA_018874675.1). NCBI lineage: Eukaryota > Metazoa > Arthropoda > Insecta > Diptera > Drosophilidae > Drosophila > Drosophila baimaii. The sequence continues at coordinate 8,265 of JAEIIU010055585.1, read as the reverse complement.
TGAAGAGGATGTGGAGGCTGAGCTCTTGTCGGACTTGTTCTTGCTCTTCTTGTCGCCGCCTTCCGAACGATTGTTGTGTTTGCTGTGCGACTTATCCTGGCTGCCGCTGCCGCTGCTCTTCTTGGAACTAGAACTGGAGGCTTGAGACGACGAGGAGGCTTGATTGGCGGCCGCACTCTTCTTGGGCTGCTGCTCCTCCTCTGTGGAGTTCTGCGGCTGCGTCGGTGGCTTTTGTACATGTGTGGCTGCTGATGCGGCTGCTGAGGAACTGTTACCGTTGGACGAAGATGAAGATGATGTGGAAGCTGATGAGCTGGACGACACAGTGCCCACATTGGTGCTTCCCGGCACTGAGGCAGACTTCTGGAGCTGCACTCTGGCTTGCGTCGCTTCGGGCACGCTCAAGCTCTTGGTCAGATTGCTGCCCGAAGAAGTGCCTGCCGCCTGCCTGGAGGACGCCGCCTGCTTTCCCATCTCTGGTGGAGGTGGTGGTGCTGGCTGCACTGCTGGTGGCGGCGCTGCAGTGTTGGGCAATGGCGGGTGACTGGGAAACGGATACTGCAGACCCTTGGTGGGTCCCGACGGTGAGGATGAGGTGGTGGCAGCATTGCCTGCCCCACTCACTCCCGCTGACGCTGCCGCCGCCCCCACCGCTGAAGTTGCTGTGGGCTTGGCTAGCTGTGCCAGGGCCAGAGAGGCAGCCGAGGCAGCCGCTGCGCCACCCACCGAGGGTGAGGGCGAGGGACTGTTGTAGGGCGACATCGAGGCCTGGGGCGAGTTCATGGGCGACAAGCTGCTCAGCCTCTGAAGCAATCCTCCCGTCTTGCTGGCCGTCGAGGAGTTGACCACCAATCCTAGGCTGCTGCCGCTGCCGCTGCAGTTCCCCACAACAGGCGTCGTCGTTTTGGTGGCCGCCAGATTGGGCAATGCTGGTGAGGTATTCCCGCTGCAAAGGCCTCGCGACACACCCGTTCCCAGGGAGGAGCCCACCAGCAGGCTGGAGGCGGCACCAGAGCCCAGGGCAAAGTCCGAGCTGGCGGGATCGTACCATTGATTCTTCTTCAGCCGCTGAAAGTCATCGTCGAAGATGCTCTTCTTGGCCAGCACGGATTTCACAATATCCGAGGGCTGCAGCTCATCAATGTCCAGGAATTTGTGACGCGAATTGCTCGTGGTGCTGGACGCTGTGCCGCTGGAGCTGTTGCTGTTCCCGGAGCCAGATCCCGAACCTCCCGAGCCCCCGGAGGAGCTCGTTTGATGCGAGTTCAAGCCGCTGCCGCCCAGATTCATGTGCATGGAGAGCTGCCAGGAGGGTGTGGAGGCGCTGGAGTGTGGCGTGTGGCCCGAGTGGCCATGCTCCCTGCCGCTGCTGCCTCCGCCCGACCAGCGCTCGTAGTTCTCCTCGAAGTTACGCAGTCGTTCGTCCAGCGAGGGACTTCCGCCCGCATTGTGACCCTGCGGCACATCCGAGTCACTCGAGTTGGAGCTGAGGGATCGCGGACGCGCAGGACTGGCCATCAGGCCCGAGTTGGAGGAGGATGACTGCTGCTGCGACTGAGACTGCGACGACTGCTGCTGCTGTTGCTGCTGGTGGTGATGATGATGCTGGTGGTGGTGGTGTTGGTGGTGCGAGGAGGAGGATGAGGAGGAGGAACGCCAATAGCGCTGAAGCGATGGGCTGGGCAGGAAGGCAGATCCCGAGCCGGAGCCCACGCCCTGGCTGGCGTTTAGACTAGAGTTGCTGAGGGAGCAGGCAGCGGCAGAGGACGAGGCTGACGCTCCTCCCAGTCCGCTCAGGGAGCTTTGCTGCTGCTGCTGCTGCTGCAGGTAACTGCTGCTTCCACTGCCTCCTCCCCGGGACTGCTGCTGCTGGAAGAACAGCACTCCGAACTTGGGCAGGGGCAGCCACATCACCTCGCGCACTCGCTCTCGCGCCCTCTCTCGGGGCGGCGGCAGGCGGCGCGGTTCTGTGGGCAGCACTTCGGGTCGCTCATCGCACAGCGGCGTCCCGGGACGAGATCCATCCGCACTCTCGCCGCCGCTGGCCTCGTGCGAGTGATGGGAATGTAGCTGATGGCCCCTGCCCCGCGAGGCATGATGGTGGTAGTCATCCGTGGCCGTGAGACTGCCTAGACCGCCCAAGCCAGATCCGGAGCCACCGCCACCAACCGAATTACTGCTGCCGCTGGTTGAGGACGAGGCTGGCGCACTGCTGGGCTGCTGCATGGTGGTGGTCACCCGTCTCCGCTTCGCCGCCAGCGAGGCGTTCATCAGATGATGATGCTGATCCATGCTGCTCGCTCCCACGAGTCCGTGCCGAAAGGCCGAGGAACTGGAGAGCGCGGTCAGAGCGCCCACATCGATCGAGGGACGCCGACAGCTGAGCATCATGGAGGGCGGACCGCCACCAGTCAGGGGCTGATGGCCGGGGAACTTCATGACCGGCGAGCCACTCGTCGGCGTCGTCATCATCGTCGTCGCCGTCGTCGTCGTCTCCGAGACCCGCCTGATCTCGCTCTTGCGGTTGAGGGGATCGTGTATCACATCACAGTTGGAGGAGGAGGACAGGGAGAGGGGGCTGGGCTTGCCGCCGAGGCTGTGCTCGCCCGCGGACTCCCCGCTGGCGTTGGAATGATGGTGGTGATGGTGGTAATCCATTTTGATGCGCTTACGCGGACTGACCACGCCCTCATCACCACTGGACGGGCATTCCTCGAGTTGTTCTGCCAAATGGAAACGTTGATTGTGCACGGGGTGCAAATCTTTGGTTGTCTTACCGCAACGCCTCCTGGCGATGGATGAACCCGCTCCCAGGGCTCCCCCAGCCAGTGCTCCTCCGCCGATTTGGCTGTTGTTCAGCGTCACATCGAGCATATCTCCGCCTACAGCGGGTCCCAGGCGAGCGATCACTGGCGAATCGGAACGGATCTCCTCATCCTGTGACGGATTACCACCTCCAGCATTGATGTTGTTGTACTCCTCGGCGTTGCGAAACCGCGCACGAGCTGCGCCCACATCGTTGAAGTCAAAATCGATGGTATGCCGCGTATTTCTGGCCATTCGCATCCTTTGGGCCAGAGCAGCCGGCGACATGGGTATCGAACTGGCCGACGATGACGCCGAGGAACCAATCACCGAGGGCAGGACCGTTGCCGAGGAGGGCAACGCTACTCCCGCGGAGTTGCTGCCGCTGCTCACTACAGCGGAGGCCAAGCTCGGAGCGGGCATGGCACTGCTCGCAGAGGTACTGCTGTTCGTGGTGGTGCCGCTGCCGCTGCCGCTGATGTTGCTGCTGGTGATGCTTTGGTTGGTTGTACTGCTGCTTCCACTACTGGCTCCGCCGGGCGTGTTGCTCGGCGAGCAGCCATCGTTGGAGTTGTTCTGGTGGCGGCTAAAGGACGAGGCCCGCGATCGGGATTGCGATGAGGAAGAGGAGGACTCGTAGCGACCGAAGCGCGAGGAAGAACCTGCAAGAGAAGACCGTGGATAAGTAAATATATAGGAGTTCCTTTCTGGTTAGCTTAGGTTGTATATCGAAAGGAAAATTCCGATAACATTTTATATCGTATCGAAAATATCGTAAAGTTTGATGTATCGAATTTCAAATTATCGGAATATAACGCATTTAACATTAAAATATCGATACATATCGAAATCAACATCCGATTAATTATATTCAATTTATTTGTAATTTTTTTCACCGAATATATGATCCATTATATCAAAACGAACATCGATTTATCCAACATTTATCGCAAAATATTGACTTTTATATCGATCTTCGCTTCAAACATCAATGCATTATCGATATATCGATATATTCTGCCATTCCTCTGGTAAACCCTCAACTCACCCGCACTCTGTTGTTGCTGCTGCTGTTGTTGCTTCTCCTGCTTGTCGTAGAAGGCATCCTGGCACTCTCGCGAGGCAAAATCCACCTGCAGCTTTCTGCCACGCATGATCGTGCCCCGCATATCCTTCACCGCTGCCTGGGCATTCTGCACCTGATCGTACAGGACCAAGGCCAACTGCCTGTTGCGATCAATGCTGACCTTGGTCACCGTGCCAAAGCGCGTGAATTGCGATTGAAGAAACGACTCGGAGACCTTCTCGCCAACGCCATCGATCCACACACAATTGGTGGGCATGGACTTGCCGAAGCCCAGCTTGATGCGGTTACTGCCCAGATGCTCGCCGTCCATTTTGCGCATTGCCTTCACCACGGAGACAATGTCCGAATACTGACAGAAGGCGTAGGCGTTCAGGCCCTGCTTCTTGATGTCGATCTCGATGATCTCGCCGAAGCCCTCGAAGTGGCCACGCAGCTCGCCGGCCGTGATGTCCTTCTCCAGGTTGCCAATGAACAGAGTACGCGTCGACTTGGGATGATACTCATCCAGCTCCGCCTCGTAGGGCCGGAACTCATTGTCCTCGACATCGTAGCCCTGGTACGGCTCCACCTCGATCTTGCAGCCAAAGAAGTGCTTGTCGTGCGACACCTCCAGCGCCTTCTCGACATCATCGGGCTTCTTGAAGCAGACCAGAGCATAGCGCTCCGAGTTCTGGCCAACCACTTTGACCCACGTCACCTTGCCGTGCTTTTTGTACTCATGGAAGAGACCATCCTTGAGGGATGTGTCCGAGGAACGGGCGGGCAAATTGCGGACACGTATCGCCAACGGCCGGTTGTCTTCGGAATGCACCACGGGATTGGCTGTCAGGCAGGAGGATGAGCCGCTGGAGCTGCTGCTGCTGCTCGACGATGAACTGGAGCCGCAGCCGCCGCCGCCTCCGCCTGTGCTGCTGCTGGCGTTGCCAGCATTGCCACTGGGATTTGAAGAGTTGCCTGCAGAAGGAGAAGACGGATTAATATATATCGAGGATCACTTAGCGAAAGATATACTCACTCGTCACTGCCACAGACTGCAGGCTGCGTCCGCCGCGACCCTCCGCCATCATCATCGCACAATTGCCCGTGGACTGGACGGGGCTGGACGCGTGCGAGTGGGACGAGGAGTGCGAGGAGGACGAGGAGCTGTGCGAACTGCTGTAGCTGCTCGGCGAGCGCGAGTGCGAGCGACTGGAGGAGGTGGTGCTGCGTCCGTGCAGGTGGTGTCGCGTTCTTATGGGATGCGACGAGGGCAGCATCCCATTGTCCACGGAGGCAGAGGCAGAGGCAGCAGCAGCGGCGGCAGCGGCCAAAGCAGCGGCCACATTTAGAATGTCACCGCTGGTGGCCGAGCCAACAGCTCCTGCCGCTCCCCCCGATCCCATCGATCCTGCTCCAGTGGCTCCAGTAGCTGCAGCAGCACCAGATGCTATCGTTGGCATCGTGGGCGTTGCCGTGTTTATTGTATTATTTAAACTATTACTACTAAAACTATTGTTTGTGATTGTACTTGTCGTCGTCATTGGAGTAGTAGCTGCACCTCCTCCGGCTGCCGCTGCCGCTGCTGCTCCTGGCGATTCCGAACCAGAGCGTGCTCCTGCCGCTGATCCCGATCCCGCTCCCGCTCCCTTGAGTAGCTTATTGAGTTTGCTGCTGTGCAGGAGCATCTTGCGCGTGGAGTCATCCGCAGCACTTCCCGCATACGCCACGCTCCGATGCACGGCCGTGGTCTGCGACTGCGATTGCGACTGGATCTGTGTCTGTCCTTGGGCGGGAGATGAGCAAGTTCCTCCTCCTCCTCCTCCGGCCGCTGGACTGCTGCTGCTGCTGCTGTAGTGCGGGTGTTGAGGATTCTGAAGATGCGGATGCGGATGCGGGTGCTGCGGCTGCTGGTGATGGTTGCTCATCGGTGAGCTGTTGCTCATCATTGCAAAGCCACCGGCTGCTGAGGCGCCGGCATTGCCACTGCCACCAGGACTTTTCAATTGGGCCGTCGTCGTCGTCGTTGCAGCAGCGGCGGCTTCGTACCATGACTGTGGTGGTGCCACCCGCGCGCTCTGCTGATTCTGGTGGATATTGTGGCTGCTGCTCCGGTCGCCTAGCGCCTGCGGTGGTGCTCCAGCACCAGCTCCAACGCCCCCCGATCCAGATCCTCCAGCTCCAGCTGTGGCTGCTGTCGTCGTCGTCGTGTTGCTGCTGCTGCTGTTGCCGCTGTTGATACCGCCGCCGCCGCTATGACCGCTGGCAGAACCATTCCTGAACAGGCGATCTCTATTGCGTGATCTCTCAGAGAGTCCACCTCCTGATGCTGCTGCTGCTGCTGCTAGGGTTGCGGAAGCGGATGCTGACGATGGACTCGAGGAGTTGGCGTTGGCTGTGGATGTGGACAAGGAGGCGGAGTTGCCCGACTGGTACTGACTGACTAAGCGGCTGCTGGGGCGGTCGTAGTAGTTCCTTTCGTAGCTGTTTGTCGGTGGTTCCTCTGTAGACCTGAAAGGGGAAAGGAGGAAGTCAGTTAGTTATTTAGTATATACTAGAGAATACTATAACATACTATGTAATACTAGTAGTTCTTATTTAATTAATCTTTATGTAAAATTTTATACTTTCTAGCAATAATCTTTGAAGGTCTTAATAAACAATAGAATTTTCTTTAATTTAGCTGAGCACCAAAAATAAATAAAAAGAAAAGGAATACATTTGTTGACAGATTAATAAATAAATTCACATTCATTTTTATGGTTTATTATTTAGCACTTATTTTTGTTAGTTTCATTGTTTAAATTCCGCTTTAAAGTGGATAAAATCAGTGTATTACATAAAATATCAGAGAATAATAGGAATTACATATGTAATTTTATTATAAGAGTTTATATTATATCACATATTCACTATTGTTTGAAGAGTTGTTAATATATTTAATGAATTTCATAAATAATATTATTTTTATGTTTTGCAATATTTTTCACAGGGTTGCCATCACTCTGCAAAGCGATCACCGTTATTTGGTACATTTTGTTTTGCTTTCGCAGAGGAGATGCAGACTTTTCTGCACCAATTTTCTTGGTTTTTCCTTTATTTTCTCACATACACTTTACACCCGGATTCGTAACCCACCTCCGCATAATATTATTTCACGGTTTTCGCTAGGAAAATCGATGTCGTTGTCAACTTTTCGCGATCGTTTTCACCAAGGCGATGGTTTCTTCCTGTTGTTGTTGTTGTTTTCACAGCCCCTGAGGCGGGCACCTTATGAATTGCGCGTCTCATCGGGGATATTTAACCCAAATATGATATATACGGCTTTTATCCAGCGATTTACTTCCGATATCTGGACACTATTTCACACCGGCTAAATAAATGTAAAACGGGCGCCAAATGGAAACGACGTGCGCGACCCAATCCGCCGATTTCTTCGTCTTCTTCTTATTTTCGCTGGTCTGCGTCTGTTTACGCGGCAACACACACGCACAGATAAATAAACTCACTCACACATAAACAAAACACAGACCAACACACACACACACACGCATGCTGCAACATGGGACACAAACACAGAGGCAGAAAAAGCCGGGACCGGGAGAGCCACGTTCTTTTGCTTTTGTTGCTTTATTCAAGAAAGCCAACAAACCGGTTTGTTCTTTCGCGTATTAGGTATTAAATTCGTATTTCTCTTTTCGTTTTTGCACGGACTACTCGTTCGTTCACGTTCTTTGTGTCGTCGCGTTTCGCTCTTTATTTTATTGCTTCGACTGCCTGCCTTGCCTTCTGCTTGTTTCGGCCACCGATTTCGCTTTGTGCCGATATTCGCGTGCAGCGATGCCAGACTGTCTGGGGCTCAAGACACGTAAGGCAGGCCATATGACGTATGTTGCCGCGCCATCACGTAAGCCAGGCTACGTAGTGCGGCGTAAAATGTATGTAAATTTCGTGTAGAATTGGTTTTTAGTTAATATTTTATTTTCTTTTATTTAGTTTATATGTGTTTTGAGTAAATGTAGTTATTTATTTGTAGTTATTATTTCTTTGGGATTTTTTAAAGCATTTATTGTTTGGTTTCTTCAGCGATTTTGTGGTTTTTATTTTCATAAGAAAATATTGTTTTAATTTAATTTAATTTTTGTTTTGGCTTGATTTAATTGTTTAAAATGAAATAAGTAATTTGTTTATTATTTCATCTGTAAATTTGTGAATTTTCTTGTTTATGTTCTTTTTAAAATACAATAAATTTAATGTTAACCTAAAACGATCTTCCAATATTTTCAATATTTCTTAAATTGAAAAAAAGTAATATTTCCCATTAAACATACAGCCGTTGTCAACTAATTAGAAAGACGACTATGGTGATTGTATTTGTATCGATAAAAAGGCCAACA